>JAOANK020000030.1:1260539-1273127 GCA_026257165.2 Telfairia occidentalis | reverse complement strand
ATCTTCCCGTAAAACTTGTCATTAACTTCAATATGAAAATTATCTGTTATCTTCGTGAAATCAATAGAATGATGAAAACGGCCTTCACATTTCGAATAACTACTGTTGGAGGAAATAAGAGGTAAATGATCCAAACACCTATATATACTGTCACTACTATCTATAATTAAGGAACAACCTTGTGCAGTCCCGATACTCAAAATGTTGTATAACCAAGTAACATCCTTGTCATCACTAACTTTAATATCTTTTCTAAAAAAATTTGACGATCCAATGCAAGCAAATACGTGTGGTGTGTCAATATTACCTTCAATATCTAACTTCTGCCTTATAGATTCCATAAAGACAGTCCACGACATGTCAGCATGAAACATTATTTGTGATTCCTTGTAATTCACATAATTATCTCGATCATTCCAATTACCATCATATACTAGACGTAAAGGAAATATTGAAGTACCAGAATCATTATTAAGTGAAGCAACGTACGGAAGTAACGGATTTTCTGTATGACAATAGAGAAGCTAAATGAGCGAGTATGACAAATACATACGTGGTATATATGGAATTTTGGCATATGAATAAATGTAACGAGGATGAATAATAACAACCTACATGACATATAAATCATGACGAGTAAATGTGAGAGTAAGTATATATATGTTTATTCAGAATATGCAAGTGTGGAATATTTACAACGTAAAAGGCATATATTCTAGTACAAACAAACATTAGAAGGAGAATTGAAAAATCATTGAATAAATTTACAAAAGGTATATGATAAGGCTTTATATATAATATAGGTATGGTATATATATTAATTGTTATAACATACAAGCTCACAGCAGTTGTAAACGTAAATTGAAGGAAATTTCAAAACAAAAAAAGAAAAATGAGGTAAAATATTGCTACCTTAAGTATTAGTAATTTAGAACGAAAAAGACAAAAAATATAATTAAATGTGTGTAAAACATAATAGGTTTTGAGGATGCAAATGAAAGATAACAATACCCATTAAAATGACAAAGAAGCGGTAAACGAAAGGATGGTGAATTCCAAAGTCGTCTGTGAATAACAGCCACAGTGATAACAATAGGCGGCAGTGAAAGCCAAAGCCAGCGGTGAACTAAGACAGTGATGACGGCGGGAAAGAAGAAAAAAATGAAGGAAATGAAAAAAAAACCACCAGAGAGGAAACAAAGATAAAATGTGCTGGATTTGGAATGCAAATAAGTGTATTTGGAGTTGAATTTCTTGAATTTAATGTGATGCAAAAATTGAAGTGCATCAAACACTACCAGGGAAGAAACGAAAAAATAAAATGTGTTGGATTTAGAATGCAAATACGTTGGAAAAAAAAAGGGGGATGAATTTGGAAAGCCAATAATATGGAAAAAAAATAAAAAATTTAGAATGCAAATAACTTGGAAATTGGGATCTTTTTAATGAGCTATTTAATTTCCTGACAGATTTGGAATTCAAACCAATTTATAATGTAAATAATTAATGATTAAATTAATTAAATAATATTTTTTTAAAAATAAAGGGGTTATATTGAATGAGGGTATTTTGGTAAATGAAAATAAATAAAAAAATATATTAAATTAAAAGTGACAATATTATTTTCAATAGCCTTTTATGACAAGGGAACCCCAAATATGGTCATCCAACACAATTTCCATAATATTAAATTAAAAAGAGAAAAAGGGGAATTCGAGGGTTTTTTAGAAGCTGCCCTTATTTTGTACCCTCATCATACAAGTCTGTCGGCAAACTCCTCTCTTATAAATTACCAGATTGCTAGGAACGCTGTCCCCTTCATGAATGCAAACTACTGGCGAGATTCTTCTTCCATCACGAGCATAAGCAGATTATACAGTTCCTTCCCTCGCGCACTAAGCCCGTGCAGATGAATAACCCTTCCACAAAAGACTAACAGCGACATTCATGAAAGGTACCAAAATTTTTTTCCTTGGAGACTGACCCGGGTTTTCAAAATAAGTTTTCTCAGACTTTTAATTACGTCCAAATTCTTTTACAATTCTTACAGCAAATGATATTTAAGAAAAATTTACTACCTTTATTTGAGAAAATTTTTGCCAAAATTGAAGTTTTCTGGCCAAAGATATTCAGAAGAGATTTTTCACCTTACTTGATTGGAGAAATAAAATTATCTTGGCTAATTTATTTATTATTTTTTTTATAACTCAGGAAGAGTTGTTAAGACCAAAACACAAAAGGTCCAACATAATTCTTTTAAGTTCTCTCAAAAAAAAATGAAAAGTTGAAGTGGGTAGCAAATTGTATTATTATATGGATAAGTATGGTATGAGCTTTTCATTTATTGCATATATAGCAAATATTAAAAAAAAAAACATGTTTTATATATTTTTTTATTACAATTTTACACTTATTTTTTCGCGTGCTTCTCTTCCTCCTCCATTTTTCCCCATTTCTTTTTTCTTTTTGATCTTCCTTCAGGTGTTGATGTTCAGGCGCCGATCGATCTTGAGGCACTTATCGATCTTTAGGCGTTGATCCTCTTTGTGTGTTTTCTATCTTTTCAGGCATTGATCTTCGTCTATTTTTTGTTCTTCATCTTCTAAACAAGGTTTGTGTTCTTTGTTCATCGTTATTTTTTTAGGTCTTTTTTCCTCCGATTCTACTTTTCTTAATTTTGAGTTTTGATCTTTGTCTTCTTTGTTGATTTTCAATCTTTTATTCGCTTTATTGTTTATCTCAATAGGAAATTCTTTTATTCACTATCAATCTTTTGTTCTTCGTTATTCCTCTATTTTTATTTCCTTTCTATGTGTATAATTGATATAACTTTGTATTTCGTTGATATTCTTAGCAGTTTGCTGATATACTATATGTAACTTATACAACATATATGTATTCAATTATGTTTGCTAATATACTTTGTCTTTTGTTAAATCAATTGCGTACTTTAATTGTTATATCAACATAATTGTTGATACACTAAATATAAAGTATACAAATACTGGGTTATATAAAGGAAGGTGTTACCTAGACTAATTGTTGGTAGATATGTAACTGATATACGTTATGCGAAAATATTCACCTTATGATATACTTAATTATATGTATACTAGCGTTATGTATTTTGTTTCATAGTTTATTTATGCATTTGTATACTAATATCATTTTTAAATTGTTGCAGCTTTTCTTGGTATGGGGAAGCTTGCAATAGTTGTTTTTCATCGTGGTGAATGAGATGATAGACATCGCTATTTGAATTACTAAACTAATGTAGTTTTGGTTGATGAAGTGATGGGTTTTGAGAAATTTTTTAATTTGGTATTAAATGAAATTCAAATTTGATGCATCTAGTAGTATTGTTCAACTTATAGTTTTATTGAAGTTGGGTAGTAACGGTGTTCAAAATTTTGTTGAGATCCTTGAAGATAAAGATGTTGCATAGTTTTTCACTTTGATTAAGGATTAAAGCATGAAATATCTCTTAGTTGCCCATGCTTTACCTTTGCAAGGAACTCTAGTATTGTTCCATTTGTAAATGAGAAAGTGGATTCTGTTGTTTCTTCTTCTACTATGATTGAAAATGAGTTTGAAATTCTCAGAGATATTCATCTTAGTGGTATATCTTCCCTTTTTCATTTGAAAGAGAAGAATGCATTTGCAAATAAGGAAACTTTGTTAAAGGCTTTTTATTTTGTTGCTGTAAAGAACAAATTTGAATTTAAGACTTTGAAATCAAATTCTTTATCGATAGAGTTTGAATGTTCTAAAAAAAGTTGCCAATGATATGCCAGAGTATCCCATTATAGGGTAGTGATTTATGGATGATTAGAAAATATTTCCCTATTCATAATTGTTTCATAAATATTAATCAATCTTCTCATAAGCTAGCCGCCTCCATATTTATTAGTAATTGTATGGTTGAAAAATTTAGATTTAGGTCTTTTGATCATTCAATCCCGAAGGATATTATGAATCTTATGCGTACAAATTATGGTGTTGGTGTTAGCTATTATAAAACTTAGAGGACAAAAGAAATTGTTTTTAAGTTGTTGAAAGGAGATGCTGATGAGACTTATGCTTTGATCCTCAAGTGTTTTTTTTCCTGAAGTTAGAAGAAATGAATCCAGGTCTATTTTTATTTAATATACTATTGTTTTACCAATTTTTTTTAATTGATATACACCAAATATATTATTTTTATTTTTATATACCTCGATATACTATGTATTTTAATTAGACTTCAATTTCATTTTTTTATAGGTACGTTCACTGTATATGAAGTTGATTCTAGTAGACATTTTAAGTATTTTGATGGTTGGAGACATTGTAGACCCAATATATCTGTTGATGAAACATTTTTAAAGTGCAAATATGTTGGAACATTATTGATAGCTTCAACAGTTGATGGTAACAATCAAATTTTTTCTATTGCCTTGAGTATGGTAGATTTAGAAAATATGGTTTTTTGAGAATCTGAAGAATTGTTTTGGTAATCGTGATGGTTTAGTTATTGTTTCTAATCGACATTTAAGCATTGCAAAAGGTGTTCGATATATTTTTCCTACTGCTGATTATTGTTTTTGTACACAATATTGAATGGAAAATTTGAAGTTGTCGTACAAAGATCTATTGATTTTGATAAGATTTTTTCTAATTGTGCAAAGTCTTATACAATAGATGATTTTGAGTTGAATATGAGATGGATGAAGTTGATATATCCTTCTATAAGTGAATATCTCAGTAGAATTGGTTTTGAGAAATGATATTGTGTCCACTCCAAACACAAAAGGTATCAAATGATGACCATAAATATTTTTAAGAGCTTGAATTAAGTATTGAGAGAGTCTAGATATCTACTTGTTGCATCATTGCTTGATTCGATTAGATAGTTACTTCAAAAATGGTTTTATAATTGAAGTCAAGCAGCATCTTGTATGAGGACCTTTTTAAGTTTTTGGACTGAGGACGTGATACGAAAACAGTTTGATAAGCCTCAAAGTTTTATGTTACGATTTTTTTTTGGTTTTTTCACATTATGGATATGCCTTTCATAAAGTATATCAATTGTATTATTAGTATAATTTAATTGAAATATATCATTTATAGTATATAAGAAGTATATCAATCGCATTAATTTATTTTCTCAGGTTAATCGTATCAATGGCGACCAATATGAAGTGGTTGATGGTGGTATTGCTTTTTTGGTAAAGCTGAATTTACAAAGTTGCAGTTGTTTTTGGGATTTGGATGAAATCCCTTGTAGTCATGAACTTGCTGTTATTTGTTGTCTTGATTTGAATCCTCATTCTTATGTTTCACAATATTATTTTTGTAAAACATTATTGTCAACTTATAATGGTTCCATTTGTCCTATTGGTAACCATTTTGATTGGAGTTCTATAGAGGTTGATGTCAATATATTGACTCCAATTGTTAAGGATCAAGTAGGATGACCTCGAAAACAAAAGATTCCCTCACTTGGTGAAGTGACGAAGCATCCAAGATGTGGTTGTTGTCAGCGTCTTGGACACAATTGTAGAACATGTAAATTTCCACCAGCTGAACAATGATGACTTGTGTATCAATAATAGATTTTCTGGTGTATCAATATCGTGTAATTAGGTATATCAAAAATTGTAATTGATATACCTAGTTGTTATATTCGTGATTTTGAGTTTGTCTATGAAACATATTAAAAACAGAGTTACTATTTCTTTCATAAATTATTGTTTTACCAATTAAACTTTATTTTGTTGAATCAGTATGACAACCCTAGAGAGGGTGAATAGGGTTAATTAAAAAATATATAAACTTTTTACTAAGTGGGTCCAAATTAACAAATTAATACACTTTTTAACAACAATTAACAAGAACCATAATAACTTTTAAATACAAGATTGATAAAAGATACGGTAAAATAAACTACTAAAATATGCCATCAGGATACCGGGTGTTACAGAAAAGGACTGGGAAACCTCCGCCTATGTATATGCAGATCTTCACCGAATTACAAGAAAATAAAACAACACGCAGAAGATACAGTAGGGGGAAAAGAATGGGGAGAAAAAGCCCCCAGTTTGCTGAACGAACATCAAATAAATTTATGAACCAAGAGTTCCAACAACGAAAATGTGGCCAAGTATCCTCGACTGCCAACTTGTTTTTGGAGAAAAAAAATGGCGTTTTAGGAAACTACTAATACTCGAAGAAAGTTCAATCTATAGCCATCTAGGCAATTTACCGAGTGTGATAAAGTATGATTAAGCTAATGCTGGAGGGGAAACAAAATGTCTGATCTGAATCGATTTCCCCATATGACAAGCCCATTTTCTCATCGTGCTTGCTAACGAGCATAAATAAATGGGGTCAACGCTAATTTATTGCACTCGTGAAGTTACAGAGGGATCTATCTGCCAGGCTAATTTGTGTTTCGAACTGTTGGTTCTGTGCTAAAGAAAGAACATGTCCACTGCCGTGCCGCAACTCCCTATCTATATCCCGCTCTAAAAAATGGACAAAAATAAGACGTTTAAAGAAAACTCTGGCCAAAGGGATAGCTCCAAAACCAATTTGTAAATGAGAAAAGAACATTATTCTATAAAAGCTTCCCACTTCACCAAGACGCGGTTTCGTCATTTAATATCTGTGGGATCATTAATCTCCTGGATGACAACCAAAGCATATTCCATATAAAAATCGAAAGTCGAAGGAATGTACATGAAAAATCAACTTAATATGTTTTTCAGAGTTTTGATGCATTTACCTGATTCTCAAGTACTGCACCATCTTGGATTTCCAACCTCATCCCAGGTTTTGCAACAATACTAACTTTTCCCTTCAAAACCAAACCCATCATGAAGCTAAGTAATGCTAACAGCAGAAAACAAAATAATGGATGGTAGAACAAGTTAAATCTTTAGATCATACATACACATGGATATTTCAATTGAGTCATATGTACAAGTTCATTTTATACAGTTGGCTCTCCAAGGTTGGGACCTTGGACCATGCATACGGCACCGTGCTTAATATAATTTGTTGTTATGCAAGTTCAGAAAACTAAATTTTAGAAAATTAAATTTAGTTCATGACGTGTGGAGACAACCTCCACAAGAGGGAACATGACAGGTATAGATGGAACGTGTATAATACCTTAAGAGTCACACCCTCTCCAAACCATACGTCACCTCTTACTGTCAAGCTATCCAGCTCAACAATGCTAGGGATCGACTTGAATCGACTTTGGAAATCGTTAATCTGGGAAAGAAGGAATAAGCGCAAGAACTAGAGTAATACCAAGCACATATTCTAGTGCAACTAACAAACTTTACCTTTTTAAATTCAGGGCCTAAATCAATCGATGGATTTACAGGATTAGCTCTAGCTGCATTTCGAACTGCTAGGCCTTTATTAGATGTGTAGAGATCTGACTGCAAAAATTCAAAGAAACGTTTAAAAAATAAATAGTTTCCATCAGATATGAGTTTTTTTTCTTCATTCAGTATCCAGTACACAGTAAGTTCAGATACACTTCACCTGTAAAAGAAGTAAATCCGAAGTTGAACTCAGTTGTAGTGCACGTGAATATGGCACATTAATACCAACAGCTCGATCAAAGAACTGTCTCAAAAGTTCAAAGGATAGCATGAAAAGAATATTCACAATTTGACCAAAAAACAAAAACTACAATTTAAACTGACCTTTATCATTGAGCCTACTGCTGTTTTTTGCCTGAGCATTTGATCGCAGCTTCTGTCCTGATGAGACAAGCAACTTCATCAGTATCTTCTACAAAGATTAAAATATGGAGAGTCTCGTAGTGAATGGCAAATGATGACCTCTGAAAGTGGGGAGTTCCCGATGCTTAGTGTATTTGTATCCACTAGTCTCTTAGCGGTGGTCAAATTCACCCACCTGAACAAGCATAAACCTGATATCAAATGCATATGCAATCACTAACAGAGAAAAAATAAAGAAAGTCCATACTCACAAACTTCTTGTATCAGAAAATTTGAAGTTGTCCATTGGCTTGAGTTGATTAACATAAAAAGAAACTTCAAACAATTAGGCAAATAAAAAATGATCCAGTACAAAAACAGGCTAACTAACAGCACCACAAAAATATAAGTCTAAAGAGGAAAAAAAAAGAATGATAACTTCAACAACAAAGTTTGAAAAGAGAACGTAAAGATGGTTGCTTACAGAGTGACTTGAATTTAAAGCAATATCTGTGAGCTGCATTAAGAAACAATGTGCATCAAACCCACTGTCAAGCACTTAACAAACACCAGCTTAAGAACTAAATAATACTGATATCACAACAATTATTTTCCCTTTTTCTTTTATATAAAAAAACAGACGATATATAAAAACAATGCACAAATGAACAGCCTAAGGGTAGGGGTAGAAAACCTCAAAAAAGACAACAACTGAAGCAGCTCCCAGTTGCAAAGGATCATAGTAAGACTATAATCACTGACTGTAACACCACCAAAAGGTTGTGAAGCAAGCAAGCAGTGTTTTAAAAAGCTCAGTGCGCCTCGCTTCAAAAAAGTGAGGCTAAGTTAATAAAGCCCACTTGAAGCATGTGCCTTAGCATTTGGAGTGTGCGCCTCAATGCCTCAAGTCCATTTTTATTTTATTTTTTCTCTTTATTTTTTATTTTTCTAACTTTTAAGATGAATATTCTTGAAAAATATTCATTTTTTTCTCTACAATCTTGAAGAAAACCTCTCTTTTCTTAAACTTTTCATCATCCTATTATTTGTTATACTACTTTTCTTCATATATAAAAAATTTATTTATATAAATCTATTGTGTGCCTCATAATAAAAAACCCGCGCTTTTTTAGGTGTCTCGAGCTTAAGCTTTGAAGGGTATTGCGCTTTAGTGAGCCTTGGGCTTTTAAAAACACTGGAAGCAAGCCGTAAGCTATTACAAAGAATCCAGTCAAGCCATCTTATCCTCAAAGATCTGAGCTCTAGCCACACAATATCACAACAATTTCAATATCCAAGTCTCACATTAGTACTTGATCCCCCATATTGAGCCCGATTCCTTCTAGAAATTGATTTCTGCAACTAATTATTTTTTTCGAACTGGCAGATGACATTGAACTGATGGTACCAAACAGTGGACATCAATTATTCAAGGGACTTTTTATTGTACGCCAGGTACCGTGCTCTTCTCAAGTAGTATCCACGAACAATTTATTTTAATAACACAGTCCAAAGATAGAGGACTATATTTCCAAACATATGTAGCATTGTAAATCTAATGATTTCTTAACTATATATATATATATATATATATATTTGGACTATTTCTCATATTGTACGTGTCATCCTTGTGCAGGGGCCAAGCTAATCTTCTTTGCGTCGTTCCAATTTTATTGAATGTCCCTGAAGGGACCTTACCTATATATATTGTTAGATCATTCTTGTATTTATTACTGCCTCTTCTCTATTTTCCACTTTCCAGTCTAAAAATGGATCTTGTGGCATGGAAGTGTCTGTGTATTTCTTCCGTGCCACAACATCCATTTTTAGACCGCAAAGTGGAAACTAAGAAAGAGGCAGTAATAAATACAAGTGCAATGATCTAACAAATCATGTCATCATAATAAAAATGCCGAAAGTCAAAACACAATTGAACTCCACAGATACCAGTGAAAGATTGAACAGTTTCATGTCAACACCAACCTGACACTTCTGTATAGTTGAATAAGTGCTACTATTTAATTCAAATGCTGCTGTAGGTGTTACCTATAAGATCAAAAGGTATAAGAGTTGAACTAAAGAAGCATAGTACATAGCGATACTGTTGCATACCTCCATGCAGAATTCGATGTTATCTTGGATCAAATAATGTAAGATTTCTAAATCATTTAGATAAGAAAACCACGATCCAAAGAAAATAAGCATTGTATTATGATTAAAAGAAAAATTACAGATATCAAAACCACAACCAAGGATACGTGGGTCAATAACAGCAGCCACATTATCCGAGCCAACCACGAGGGCAAACTCCTTGCCCTGGGAATAAGTTAAACAAAGTATTAGATTGATGTTGGAAACCCTTTCGTGCAAGTTACTCTTCTTCCCTCTTCCCCAAATTTTCCGAAGGTTTATATAATGTGTATTTCCACCCACCATCTCTCTCTGATAATTATATATATATGTCAGTCTGGGCACAGAAGTCCAACCTTAGATAATAGTACATCTAGAGTTCCACCAGTCAGTAAGGAAAGGAGCACTGCGCCATGGTCAGAATTATACCTTCACAGGCAATAAAACGATGAGAACTCTTGTGACAAAGCTTAATTCTTATCCAAAAAATTTCAATAAGAAACTCATGCAAATGAAAATGTAATGCTCGTAAGATCAAACAAACAATCATGAAACAACCATGAAGCTTCTTCATTTTCCCTGTCCAAATGTATAGAAAAGGGCATTGGTCTACTCTAAGGCATTATTTACAAAAGATGTAAGAATATAATGAGATAAAAGATTAACACTTAAATTTTTCATTGGTTGCATAAAATGTAAGAAAATGTTTCACATAGCACCCATTCGTTCTTATCACTATCGACCTAATTAAAGGCTAAAATTGGCTGTCTACCAAACTAACATGATACCTCAAAAATGTGAAGGACCAGTGGTACCTCACATCACATATGCCATTTGACTTTCATGATCAATATAAGCTCCTTTTTTAATAATATAAATATTTGTGTCTAGCTACCGTAGAAAGGGTATATCACAAGCAAGGAGTAAAAATTGTGAAAAATCGCCCAAATATCAGAAATCTTGAGGTCCCAATATGGAAAGAGGGGGTAAAACTTCTTTTTACCCCCTTATCGCCAATATATCGAAATGTCGACGATATATCGCCGATTTTCAATATGTCATCAATATATTGGCACATATGTTCAATAAAAGATCTCTAGCCAGTTGGTGTTGCGCGTCCCTTAGCTGTTGCACGTGCATTCAATCCTGAAAAGAATCAAAGTATAACCTTTTTTATTTAGGCGTGGATTGTTGCTGCCCAGTTTTATTTATTTTTCTATTTTTTAGTTCTACCATTTACCCACTATTTCTCCTCTTTTTGTTGCATTTTTCAAGCTTTGAAAATGAAAAATTAAGATCGATTTAATGTTTCATATCACAACATTTTTATTCTTAAGTTTCAAATTTATTATATTTGCTCTCAACTCTCAAGTCTCTTTCTAACTTTTTCTTTCTTCTTTTACTATTTTTTTTCATAATTTTACTCTCAAGACTCTTTCTAACTCTCTCTATATATTTTATGTTCTTGCTCCACCAACCTTACTAGTTTAATAACTTAAATTAACTAATTACTGTTATTTTAATTTCTTCAAAAAAATTACTTTTAATTTTGTTATAAGTATCATTTTATTCTCCAAGCATTGTATCAAATTCTCAAAATACCATTTTATTCTTCATCCTATTTCACCTATTCTTTTAATTCTTTAATTTAACTATAATTCTTGTAATTTATTAAGTATTATTTATTCTCTATGTATAATTTAAATCTCCATTCATTTTTTCTTTGTTTTTCACATTTTTTTAATTATTTAATTTGCCTTTAATTTTTAAATTTTGATCTTTCAAATTATTATTTAAATAATTAATTGTAATTAAATAGTTAGTTCTTTAACTAAGTTGTTACAACATTTAATTGAGTATTGTTTCTTTTTCTTTTCCTTTCTATTACTTTTTAGTTTCTCCATCTAACTTTTAATGTTATTTATGTTTTATATTTATTGTTTTATTCATATGTATTCATATTTAATAGTTAGCTATTTAATTATATGTACAATGAATTATGATTAAATAAAATATTATTTTATTTAATTTATCTTTGAATGTAACCGTGAATATTTAGTTCTTGAATTTAGTTCTTTTAGTCTATTAAGTATTCATTTGTTCTTCGAATAACTTCAGTTTTTGAATTTTGTTGTTGAGTGTAATTGATATAATATTAATGGTGGTCTTTCTATTAAGAGGCACTTGCAAATTTGGCAAAAAAAATAAATAGAATATAGGAAATCTAGCCACCACTTTTATATTTTGCAAATATAACAAAAAACTTCATGCCCAGCCCAAACTAAAATGCAAAAAGGTCTAGAATACCGTTAAAAGGGTGGATTTTTTAAGGCATGCGATTTTATATTAGGTATATCAATAATATAATTGATATACCACAGATATATATGATTTAAAGTATATCATTAATATATTATTTCCTTGATATATGTAACAAGAAGTATATTTGCGATATATTTGGTATTCTATTAGTAATATTAGTGATATACTACTGATATACTTGATATTTCTAATATACTATTTTCTTGATATATGTTAAAAGAAGTATATGAACGATATACTTAACATTAGATATATCATTGATTTACTGTTCAACAATGGATCTTTAATTAACTTTTTTCTATTTTAGTTTTTAGTAATCCTTATTGTGCTTATGGTTAATAGTTTTCCTATAAGCAAAAAAGGATAACGTGTAGACTAATTATTACTATGCCTCTCTCCCCTCCCTCTCTCCCCC
>JAOANK020000030.1:1250379-1260439 GCA_026257165.2 Telfairia occidentalis | reverse complement strand
TCAATGCCTCAAGTCCATTTTTATTTTATTTTTTCTCTTTATTTTTTATTTTTCTAACTTTTAAGATGAATATTCTTCAAAAATATTCATTTTTTCTCTACAATCTTGAAGAAAAGCTCTCTTTTCTTAAACTTTTCATCATCCTATTTTTGTTATACTACTTTTCTTCATATATAAAAATTTTATTTATATATACCTGTTGTGCGCTTCGTAAAAAAAAGCCCGTGCTTTTTTGGACGCCTCGCACTTAAGCCTCAAAGGGCTATTGCGCTTTAGTGCGCCTTGGGCTCTTAAAAACACTGTCGAGGACAGCCTTTGTGCTTTGTGGTGAGGGAGGAAATTGCCTACTTCATTAGCTGTATCCAGGATGGGGATTTCAGCTTGAATTTGATTTTTGAGGGAGGTGATGCTTCCAAAAGTATCTTTGTTCCATGCTGCAGGGGTGTTAGGCCCACCAACGGATAACGTCCTTTGTGTGTAAGCCAAACATTCTCAAATCTAAAGGGGGTCGGCCCCCATTTTATCAATCCCATAGTAAGGAGGATGGAGAAGTGATCTGATGTGGGGCAATCAAGACGTTTAGCAAAAAGTGTGCCAAATTTGTCGTCAATGGCTTCAGTAATCAAGAAGTGATCAATCAGAGATAGAGCTGGATTTTCCCTAAAGTTTGACCATGTGTATAGTCCGTTTTGGAGCTTGATATCCTTCAGTTGAAGCCTCATGATAATGGAATTGAATTTCTTCATGCTACGAGTGGGATGCTTTAGGCGAGATTTTTCGTGAGCCCACCGTGAAAAGTTGAAATCTCCACCTAATACCCATTGGCAGCCACATAAAGCGTGTAGATCATTGAGTTCATGCCAAAAATGAGACCGCTCTTTACTCTTTGAGGGGCCATAGATGCCTGTTAACCAAAATTGGAAGCCATCTAGAGGGATCATCCCAAATGAATAATATCCCTCTAGAGGAGCCAAAGGCTTCCAGAGCAAACCAACCAATATCCTTCGAGCTCCAGAGAGATTTGATATCTAACCGCCCAACCGATTGTAGCTTAGTCTCTTGTAGGATGACAATAGTGTTGTAGAATGGTGTTTTTGATGATGGCTCTCTTGTCCCACGAGCTCAGACCTCTCACATTCCAAGATAGAATAATCATTTCATGGTGATCACCCTACCTCTGGTTATAGAAGGATTATCGTAATTCACCGAGGATGTAGGGTTGGCAATCTTTAATCCCCTTGTTCTGGTTTTTTGTGAGTTTTCGTTTTTTGATGGTATTAGGGATGGGCATGATGCACAAAACACGGGCTTTCAACCATGGAACCAGTAAATGTAAGTAACATGAGGGATCAATAAGTTTGTTGTCTTCATCTTCGTCAGAGTCCATAGCCTGACTCTCAAGCTCTGTATGGGGAAGAAGATGATGATTGTGTCCGACAGGGGGGAGAGTGGATTCGGGCATAGGGGAAGGCATTGAATTGTGGTGGAACAAGTGTGAAGGAGGGTAAGGAGAGGATAAGGAGGGAGGAGGGGCGGATGTGAGAGGGTAAGGCCAGGATAGGTAGTCTTCGCCATCAGATAGGTGAACAGTGGGGAGAGATGAAGAGTGTTTTATCCCAGGCACAAGGAAGGTAGGCTTCTCTTGTGGTAATGTAACAGCTAATTTTTGGGGAGAGGATAGGAAGGTTTTTGGGTCGGGTAAGAACGAAAATGGCACGGGTAAAAGAAAGGTGTGTGTTGGCTCGAGCAGATTCGGGCCAAGTGGGGGTATGGGTGCTAATGGATCAGATTTGTGTGGTGGGAGAGGAAAAAGTATTGTGGGAGGAGACAATTCAAGTATGGGTTCAAAATTGAGTATGGTGTTAATGGGGTGAATAATGAGGGAGGGAGAGTTGGAAAAGTCAAGGGGGCAAGTGGGGGTAGGGTTGGAGAAGTCTATAGGAGGTTTTGGTTTGTGGGCCAATGGATAAGAGGTGAAAGTGGGTCCCCCTATGTCTGTCTTATGGACACATATCAATGTAGGGTGTACTAACCTTGTTAGTAGGGCCATTGATGCAGGTTGTAATCTATGGCTATTCAGAGTACGATCTGAGAACATTTTTGTCCTCCAAAAGATGTGCATTGGGCTCTTTGGATCTCCGGCTAGATGTGTCTGTCGACGAGATAGCTCCATGGATTCCGGCCATGTAGCCAATATGTGTATCGTTGGCAAAGAAAGGGTCAATGATGACCTTATGTTCTTCATCTTTGTTCTAGGGCTCAAATTTTAGGTAGTAGGGACCCACCTTGTTCCAGTCTTTTAAGGAGCAGAGATAATGAACTTGTTCCAAATTTTCGCATTTTAAGAGAGCCTTGTCGACAAAGAAGGGATTTAGAGAAAAGAATTCGCTAATGTGTGTCCGGAGAGCCCTCATGATTTTGTACCAATCATCGTGGAAGTGTTGCCTAGTCACGGCGATGGAGAAGTCCAACGAGAGGGGGGCATCGGTGATGTTTGTGGGTCGTGGGTCGGAGGGTTTTGTGGAGGGCGATTGGTCGCAATAAGTGCATCTTTGTAGGAGCAAGTGTTTAATGGCGCAACGATAAGATCGATGGTGGCATTTATGAAGGGAGAGGGGGTGGGTGAGGCTTGAAGTTGATGAGGAGGCCATAAAAAGCCTTCCAACCTTTTCTGTTTTCTCCAATAGGAACCAAGATTTTGTCGAGACCGCCATTGATGTCGAGTCGCGCAAGCTCGGCAAGAGCTCCCTTTCTGTTGATGGGTTTTTGTATCCAAAGAACTTGCTCGGCTCCTCTGTTTTCTTTGAAGAATCTTTCGTTGAGAGGGGCGTCACGGATGGAGGAAAAAGTATTTGTAACCCACTATAAAGAGATGCGCTTGAGGGAGATAAAGAAGGCCCTATTCCTCGTAGTTTCGGAGATCTTGATGTGATCTCCCCTATATCTAGCATTTGTTTAGATGGAGTAGCTCTTTCTCTCCATGGTGGATGTTTGGTAGTGGTGAAACTTGCCCATGTCGCTCATCGGAGGCGGAAGTCATGGTTATGGTTGGATGTTGGTCAGAGGAGGGTTAGTTAGGGAGAGCGGGGAGAGGGCGCTCCCTTTTTTTTAAACTCAGCATAAATATGAAAAAAAATTGAATCTCCACTAGTTCTCTTAGTCTAAAAAATTATGCTGATTGAGAAACAAAGAATATGCAAAATTCTGTAAATTATTGGGAGAAAGCAGGTATGCATTTGATGAAAGATTATTTTCTAATCACTCCTGGTTTAGCTATCAAGTCAGTTTCTCTTTTTCTCATTTTCTAATAAAGTTTACTCCAAAGCCGAGAGGCATAATGATAAGAACAGTAGGAAAAACGTGCTCCAACGTTTCACCATCATCAATAAGGAGGAGTTACTACGCACTATAGAAATTGGTTTCTTATTCTTAGAAAGATAAAATAATGTTACAGAAACAAACACCAAGTAGAACTTACAAATCATCATCTTCCCTTGGTTTTCGAGATGGCTCCCGTGGCAACTTTTGTTCCTGAATATACAAACAGTATTTTAAGTGCAAATTTAAACAAAGCTTAATAAGACTGCTATTCATATAACATAAAGCTGAGAAATAAGCTCTAGGTTCATAAACCTGAATTAAGGAATGGACATCAATTCTTGATTTCTTATATTGTCCCACGGCCTACAAATTATAAATAACAATTAGAAAACCCAAAGTATATCCAAGTGAAGACAGTTATAAGGTATTGGATTGTATATCACCTTCAATGTCTCATCGTGAGTTTCGGCAGAATCCAAGAGAATCAATGGAACATTGCATCCATACTTTGCATTTAGGGACTGAGGAATCAGAGTAGTTGCACGTATACAACAAGTTGTTAAGTAGACAGTGAGATTCACTGACTAAGTTATCTACACAACTAGAGAAAAAACTAACCTCAATTTGCTCGACAACTAAGTCGAGGGGTGTTGAATCACCACAAACTTTGATAGTAGATCTGCATAATAGATCATCCGTCAGTATTAAAGTTAAACTTTCCAACATTGAGATGATTGAAGAAAACGTGAGTCAGGCACATAGCAATTTAAAAGTACTAAACAAACCTACTCATCCTCAAAAATTAACATCAAGAAGGTTTAACGTTTATAGGAAACATGATGAAAATGAAAAGGTACCAGATTATTTGGTAAACTAGCCAAACATCTATGGTGAATAATATAACAGACTAATAAGATTTTTTTTTTCTTTTAGAGGAAAAATGTATTTCATTGATGTATGAAGAGGGACAATCCCTAGAGCCTAAAAGTGGAGTTACAAAAAGATCATGGATTTGGCCTTAAGTAAGACATACTAATTGGATGACTTTTTGCATTTATACCAATAAAGTGCCATAAAAAATAGCCAAATGTAAAGAAGATTCAAAAGGAGCTTCGGAATCGTTGAAGATGCAATTGTTCTTCCCGAATCAAATCTTCAGGAGGAAAGCTTTGTGACCTCGACCCAAGGTATTTGTTTTCCTTTTTAAAAGGGTGTCCAATGAGAATATAGACTAGAAAACCATCATGAGTTGGCCTAGTGGTCAATAAGGGTCATTATAAATGGAGAGAGAATGAGTTCACACTATAGTGACCACCTACCTAGGATCTAATATCCTATGAGTTTCCTTGGCAACCAAATGTAGTAGGGTCAAGCAGTTTGTCTAGTGAGAATAATCGAGGTGTGCGTAAGCTGGCCCAAACTCACGTATATTAAAAAAAAGGCTAGAAAATCAAACATTGAGGTTAGAAGTGTTGTGGTCCAATTGAAGGTGCTTTGCCTAAATGTCTAGAATCTTTGTGCAAAGGAGTTGGGACAAATATGTGAGCTTGTGACTCCAAATTTTTGTAGCACATGGAGTGAAGCACCAACCTAGGGAGAGAGCCTGGTAAGTATTCCTCCTTTGGACCATATCTTGAGTATTTATTCCGCCATGAGATAGTAACCACAAGAACTTGAACTTCTTTCGATATTGTCCCTGCCAGATGATAACATAGAGAAGGTTGGTATCCTCTTCAATGTATGCTTTATAAAAGGAGCGAACTGTGAATCTGTATGAGGGATCCAAATTCCATATCCACAGGTCCTTTTGATTGGTGAGGTGAATCGGATCGAGGGGGTGTGATGGAGAGGCCCATTCAGTAGTCTCTTTGTCCTCCTAAAACAAAGATTCCATGAGTTATTGGATAAATCCCAAAGAACTACAATCTTAGAGGTTGGCTGATTGGTTAATCAGTGGAGTCTAAGATAGGAAAACATATACCAAGGGCCTGCTTCCAAGCCAAATATCATCCCAAAAGGGTACTGTTTTGCCATCACCAATATTGCAAGAAGCTTTAGCTATGACTTGATCCCTGAGCTTGATAATGAATTTCATGGAGCCTTTGTTAAAGAAGTAGTGGTTAATCTTTTGGGCCAAAAATCAGAACTGGATGTTCCATGTTTAGCTTGAATAACTTTACACCATAAGGCTTTTGCATCCAAAGCAGTTGGAACAGAAACCATGGAGGGTTCGTCAATTTTAAGCCCAAAATCTCAGAATCATTGCAGTTTATATTCAAACCCAAAGCTGTTTTGGGTGGGGTTTCCTCTACCACAGCCCCCAGGCTGTTATTGTTTTTAAAACAATCGTCTTCACCATTACATATCAATATATATATACACTCAAACCGGAAGCTGTTTTGCAAATGTCAATGAAGGAGAACAGATTTGAAATTTTGTCCCTTTCAAAGGTAGAGAAGAGTATTGTAACATCTGCAAAAAGGAGATGGTTAATGCTGATGGGAGATTTTCTAAGAGAGAAACCCATAATGAAATTTGTTCTGGGAGCCATAACAGAGAAAGCGGCTTAAACAGTCTGAAACAAGAATAAACAGGAGAGGAGAAAGTGGATCTCTTTGCCGGTACCTCTAATGGTGATGATTTTGCCTCTTACACAACCATGGATATAATAGAATAATTCGCACAAGAGATACCTCCATCAATCCACCTCCTCCATCAAATAACCCTAACTAATAATATTTCATGCAGAAAAATGAAAGTTACAGAATTCTTTACAACCTTACAGTATTAAATAATAATGTTAAATCCCAGCGGTGATTTCATGAAAAAAAACAAGTGTGGTCATAAATCTTACTCCACCTGGCAAATTAAGCAGATTATAACGTTGGTATATCATACATTCCCATATTCCAGGTACTATAGAAAGATAATTTATAAAGAGAAGAATAAAAGATTATCAATGCAGAAAGTTGTAGACAACCAGAAAATATTTACCAGAGTTCAAGTATTGTCCACTAAATTAATACATGCAAATGCATTTCTTGACGTTTTTTCTATGATACTATGAGCACCAAAATATGACAATTGAGATTAAACCATTGAACAAACAAGGCAATCAATGTGAATTTCGTCAATGTCAAAAATACAGCATAACTACATAAGTTTAGATATACATTCTCATTTGAATCACAAAATCCATCCAAATTTCACACGTTCACTTTATGGTATCTAGTTTGAAAACTAAGAATGACGCTTACTTGGGCCCATTAAAACCCATTGTTGTACCCAAAACTCCATTGAACTTCAAAACAACGAGCTTGTCCAAAATATTTCTAGTTTCTGCAAAGTCTGCAATATAAGTCATACAGAACCATTAGCCGTGAATTATTTTTATGCTGTAATATTTTTTTTAAAAGGGCGATGCACAAACTACAGGTTACCATCTGGCACTGGTGCTAAACTCTCATGGGGAACAAGAAGCACTTCTTTCTTCAGATCATCATTGCTTTTAGTCTGCTCGGCTTCGTGATCCAATCTCTCTCTTACAAATGACGTACAAATAATCCAGAAAACCTCATTTTTATGAATCCAAGACTTTAAAAGACTTCGAAAATAACTGAAAATGATACCTCGGTTGAGCTTTGGGAACGCCTTCTTTGACGGCAACTGCATTAGTAGAAGGCAACCGCTTCTGCTCAAATAGAAAGGTCTTCGTTATCAAGTTACAGAACAAATAGATAAATTGAACTGAATCATTGGCCGGAATAGGATAAGCAATCCTTTTATAGATCTCCAATGGCATGCTGGAGTCCACAAGAGCCACAATCGGAATCTGCAATCTGTCTGCCTCCATAATCACTGATGATTTCCTCTCCGTATCAATAACCACCAAACAATCGGGCGGTTGGGTTGGTCCAAAACAGAGCCTCTTGTGCCTAGACCTGAACTTCTTAGGACTTCCACTATTAGTGAGAATTCCACTCATCCTCCAAAGTGCAGTGGCACTGGGGCTGTAGCACCCAATCTTCTTGGTCATTTCTTCAATGATCTCATCGAAAAGCCAATTGGTATTGAGAAACATGAAACGACCCTTCTGGCGGACCAATGAGCCAATAAAGTTTAAGGCGTTACGCATGCAAATTAGGGTTTTATCGGAGTCAATGATGGCCATTCGATTGCGGAAGCCATAGGTATATAGCTTGAAATGGTGAGTGGCAACTTGACGGCCAACATGAGCTTTGGTGCTTAATAGCTTCTGAATAACAATGGAGTGAAGAGTCATCTGGTTCTTGAGATTGTGAACTTTTCTTCTTACCCGTCGCCACTCAGACAACCTCACACCGCGGTCAAAAGCTTCCAATCGTCGAAATGTTGCTATAAATTGGCACTAGAAAAAGCGGATGCCAATTTCTAGCATCCATTTGGCGTCTTCAAATTTTGATCCGGCCAGACCTTAAGGACGAGCAAGTGAGAGATGGAGGGGCTGGACTGCGGCAGAAGAGAAGGAGTCGGCGTGGCGGCGTGAGGTTGCAGCCGAGAAGAAATAAAACTGGCGGTGGGGGCGTGTCGGCAAAAGAATCGGAGAGGAGCACTAAGAATCAGAAAACAAGAAAATGGGTGGGGACGCAGAAAGAAAGGGACTAGTTTAGGGTTTTTTTTTGTTTCTTTAAAGTTCAAACAAAATTCCAACCTATGACTTCTTGGCCGAAAAGATATGTGTTAACCAATTGAGCGAGTATTTGGCTCTTTAGTAAGACTTACAAATGAGCGTAGTTGTTAAAATAATTGCTTACATGTTAAAAAATAATTGCAATAATATGAAATAAATTATGTTAATTTGAGGATAACTTAACTAATTGCGACATATATTCTCGACTAAAAGGTTATGAGTAATCATTTCATTAAAAAAAAAATTAAGTTTTTAATCATTGCTTATGTGTGTTTCTTTTTTTGTTATCTATTTTAAAAATATATATTTTTATATGCTAAGTCAAATTTTGAAAACTAAAAAATATAGTTTTAAAAAACTTGTTTTGTTTTTTAAATTTGGCTGAGATTTTAAAATAAGGAAGGTAGAAAGCATCTCAAAGAAATAGTGAAAAAATAAGCATAATTTAAAAAAAAAATGATATGATTATCAAACGAGGCACCTAGTTTTTGGCAAATTTCAATTTTATTTTAAATATGAAGAAGCAGGTTATAGTGTTGAGTAAAAACTTACTTTACAACCTTTTCACTTCTCGAAGGAACTTCAATAATATTGTAACGTCTCGTTATTTTATTATTATTATTATTGAATTTAATATGTTAATTCGTTGGATTTATTGGGTTTTATTTGTGATTTAGTGTTTTTATTAGAAAAGAAATAATTTAGTTTTGTTTGTTGGGAAAAGGTAAAATTAAAATTAATGGCAAACTCGTAAATAAGTGATTTAGAGCTAAGGTTAGGATTTTGGGAGAACTCTATCTAAAAAGAAAAGTCTTTTATTCACCACTTTTTCTTTTTCCTCTCTCGCGCAAAAAGCTTCCTTTTTCTCCAAAAAAATTTTCTTCCCCTCTCATGCGCCACCCACCACAGACAACCAATAGTAGGCGACGACGGCGGTAGCCAAGTGATTTCCTCCCTCGTCTCAATTTTTCCTCTTTTTCCTCTTTTTCCTCTCCATTCGAGTGGGTATTTCACGAGCTGCTTTCTGAGCACCTCTCACACCCTCTATAGAACAGTAAGGTAATTCTGAGCACCCCTCACACCCTCTATAGAACAGTAACCAAATTTTTCACGTTGCTCTCCTTCCCTCTCAAAAGTATAGATTCTACAATCAATCCTTGCTTATTTGGAGAATAACAAGTTCACCGTGTGGTAGTGTTCAGGTTTTGCCTTACTTGTTGTTGTACGTGAATTGAAGAAGGATTTCTACAAAGGTAAGTCTTATTCTTCCCTTCTCTGTATTTGGCTTTTATGCATGTTTACTATACTAAACTGAATATTGAAAAACGTTTCCGCTGGGAATTCGATTCCTTCAATTGGTATCAGAGCCAGGTTATATGCGTTCAATATTCAATTTGGAAGTAAAATTCAATGTTTAGGTGGGTGTTTTTCCTGCATTTTGTATGTTGGTTTGCTGTTAGATGTTTCATATTTTAGCACCTTAGATTTTGCTTTTTAATATGATCAAAATGTAAAGGCCCCTGCGTTTTTGGGCATATTAATTATGTTATCGAGGCAGTAAGTCCGTGTCTTCATATATGGGCAAGAGTTGCTGAAGATTATGGCAAAATCGGAGCAAAATGGGTGAAAAATGAAGCTGAGGAAAGCTCTGTGCACTGCAACGTTGAGCACAGTGTCGAGATGCCATGCTCAACGCTATGGTACAAAAGGCCCAGCGTCGAGACGTTGCGGGCTGGCGTGGAGACGTTGCGGGCTGGCGTCGAGACACTACGGCAAAGTGGAGGTCTAGCGTCGAGACGCTACGGCAATGAAGGTCTGGCGTCGAGACACTACGACAATGAAGGTTTGGCGTCGAGACGATACGGAAATGAAAGTTTGGCGTTGAGACACTACTGCCTGGGGTTGAGAGGCTGCAATGAAGGGCTCAAGCGTCGAGACGCGACGCTGTGCACACTGAGTGTGGGATCGTGGAACGTGGACAACAGTTTTTCAGTTTTAATTATTATTTTTATTTAATTATTAATATTAATTAATTATGTTAATATAAATTAGTTATATTAATATAATTAA
>JAOANK020000030.1:1231045-1242790 GCA_026257165.2 Telfairia occidentalis | reverse complement strand
CTGTTTTTCTCTTCTATAAGCATGATTTTCCATAATTATTTTGAGTTAATTAGAGTGTATAGATCCTCCTTCCGCTGCGTATGCATGTTGTTGTATCCTTCAAATACTCGGTCTTAGGACCGTTTTATATTATAATTTGACCAGTACACTTGTGGTAATGTTGTGGTGCGATCAAGTTTTTGAATTTGCCTTCTCCGTGGATGAATGGCGTCGAGACGCTATAATTCCAACATCCCAATGCTGAAGCTTCTGTCCTTCTCTTTACTATTTGGGCATCTCAACGCCCTCGTTTGGCAATCAGTCGCTAGGCTCTCGGGTTGTGCCTCAATTTCTTTGTCATGTTCATGCCTTAGCCAATTTTTGCATTTCCTTGGCTAATTTTTTGACCCGAACACTCCAATAACGTTGTGTGAATTTTGAATTGCCTTATCTGTGGATGAATGGCGTCAAGACGCTATAATTCTAGCGTCTCAACGCTAAAGCTTCTGTTTTTCTCTTTACTATTTGGGCATCTCGATGCTCTCCTTTGGGAATTAGCCGCTAGGCTCTTGGGTTATGCCTCAATTTCTGTCTTTTTCATACCTTAGCCAATTTTTGCACTTCCTTGGCTCATTTTCGACCTGAATACTCCAATTATTTAATTTCTTCTTCAAGTCTTGGTTCCTATAGAAATCAAGAATTAAAAGCATCAAAGCATATATTTTTAACACGCAAAACTCCTAAATTATAAGCTATAGGATAACACTTTTTGAATGCTATCAATGAGCGACACGTGGACGATTTGTCCTAGTGAGCCTCCTAATCACAAGAAAAGAGATTTAAATCGAAGAGGCTACCATCATAGAGAGGAGTTCAAATTTTAGTGTTGTTTAGACTTAGACTCGTTCCATTATTGATTTCTCTTCAGCCATTTTCAAACATTATCGAATTTTCAAAGAGAAGAACTTACAAAAGGAAGAAACTCCATTGAGGGCTTGAGCAGAAGAGACGATTCTTGCAACTTTTTTCATGGAGCAATAGTAAAGTTCCTTTGTTATCAATGCATTTCCTATTTTCATTTATTTGTTTCCTGTATTTCCAATCTTGTAGCATGAACTAATCACTTTTAAGTGAGGATTAAGGGCAAAGTTATTGAATTGATTTTGGAACTAAAGTAAAGCTTGCGAAATTAAATTGTTTTAAGGGTGTTATTTATTGCTTAATATTTGTGTATGTCTGGCCAACATGCATGAATATCTTCTCTGTGTTTCGGGAGAAAATAGGAGGAGTAGGTTGCTTTTAAAATACATTAGCCTGTAGATTAGGTTAGCAGCTAGCTAAGTGAGGAGGTTAGGGATAATCACTCACCTAATGCACAAAAACAACAAGTTTAATTTGTATAGGTTATTGAGAGTTAACTTCAGATAATTGAGAGATCTAGGAGGATTTTGAGACTATTGTTGTGCGATTCGATTCTACAATTCTTTTGTTTTAGCATTCTATTTCAAGAAAATAGTAATATACGTTAATCTGAAACTATTCATTTATATCGTTACAACTTCAAAAGCATTTTTTTTTATTGTATCCTTTAATTTAGTTCAGCATTAGTTACAAAAATCATAAATCATTTATCTTTGTTACTCTTTGAATTCACTAAAAAAGATTGAGTTAGAATAGTTCAAAATCCATCCATTAATCCCTGTGGAGACGATATTAGTATTTATCACTTGCTACTGACTATGTATGCTTGCACATCATTAGTGTGGTTATTATTGCTATTTTAAGCCTCACCATCACAAGCAACAATGACCTAACCTTAGACACTATATTTTCCCTTACCCCAAATAATGATGTATCTTCTTTACAATTAGAACACGCCTGACAAGCCTTGATAATCTATCCAAACAAGTCTCTATATGCAAGAAAGTCATTAATAGTCCACAAGAAAACTTGTGTGTATTGAAAGTAATCACCACTCACTTAGTCATAAATACCTACTGCCATTATTTTTTGATTCTTTCAACTTGTCAATCAATGGTTGCAAGTACACATCAATTTCTTTTCTAAGTGATCTCAATCCAAGTATAAGAAAAAACATAAAAAAATTGGATTATTTCATGCGCTTTCAAGGTGACAAAATTATATGGAACAAATGTTGTATTAACTACTTATATTTTCGAATGGATTAAATCCCACTGAAGGTAATGCCAATCAAACATTTTGTAGGTATGAACAAATGTTGTAGGACGGAGAATGGTGAAGCACCGTCGACAAGCCGAGGAAGAAATTGGAGAGAGGAAGGAGAATGGCGCTGGAGGTGAAATAGAAGAAGAAAGGAGAAGAGAATTAGGGTATTAGGGTTGACTTCTCCCAACGCTTCACTTTCAACGACATAGCTCTCCCTCTCGCATCAACAAATAATGAAACATGTGTTCCAATTATGCTAAATCTCCTAACGCTACAATTTTGTCAACCTTACCTTTCTCCATCATCCACAACATTATCTCCTCCCATATAGTAAGTTGTGGAGTATATCCATTTTTTCTATGATATCATTAATCGTTGGGAGATGCAGCCCATTTCCAAGGAATTAGAGTAATTATCTGTTGGTAGTACTATAGTATATATCCTGACGATTGTTAATTCTTTGAGATTGATTTTGTCGCCAAATATAATTATTCTTGTAGTGCCTTAACCCACCATCTAACTCGTTCAATCTATGTTTATGAAACCCAATTGTAGCCACATATTTCTGTTTGGCTCTTTTTAAACTATTTGCTTATTTGCTATTAATTATGGTGCTTAAATTTGATTGTCACGTGTGTACTGTTTTCTGTCTCTTTCTCTTGAAATTTTCATTTTTGTTATTTGTTGAAAAAAAATCAAAAGAATAAATTTGGATTCATAATTTGATTTTGTTCCCAAATTTCACAATAAATTTACAAACACAAAAGTAGAAATAAATTGGGCTTTATATAAACTCTTTTTAATACATCTTTGAGGAGGAAGAGAGATATACACAAAGGGGGAGAACATGAAGAACACAAAAGAAAATATCGAGAGATATAACTAAGATAGATACAAAAAACAGAAAAAAAAAAATAGGGTGAAAAAAAGGGAAATCGATGAGCTCTAGAATAGAAATTTCAGCTTAGTTGGAGGTGCATTTGGTAGGGCTTTGTCCCATGGATCCGCACCTCATAATGACAAGCTAGTTTCAACATTCTAAGGCTTCTTCGATTTCCTTTCTCAAATATCCAGTAGAAAAAAATGTAGCAAGGATTTGCACCTCATAAGATTATCTTTATTTTTCGTTTTTCTACTCTCTACCATGCTAGTTCTTTGTTACTATTATTTCTATATATTTTTTAATTTATTTTTTACATGCATTTGCTTTAGATCTACTTTTTCTCTCTTTAGAAAGAAAAAAGATTCTTTTACTGTCTTTTTTAGGATATATATATTTTTTTTTTCACTTCCCCATTTGTTCTTCTCTCTCACCTCTCCACATTCTTTTTTTCCTACTCTTTTAGACCTTGCAGGTTCTCTCCAAAAATATATGGAGTAAAAAAATGTGGAACAAAAAAGGAGAGAAGAGGGAGAGAGTAACATACCTTCGAGGGTGAGGGAGCCAGCTATTTTTCTCCTTATTTTAGTTGTGTCCAAGACGATGAAACTTTACTTTGTGAATTAGACATTACATTATGCTATTCCTTATTTGAATTAGATGTATGCTTTCAATTTTTCTTTTAACATAGATTATTAACCATGTTATATGCATTGTCAATTACGTTGCTCATATGAATATCTTCCTTTGCAATATTGTTAGCATGTATATTTGTTGCCTTTAGTCAAACCGAGCGTAGCTCAATTAATTAAGACATAATCTCTCCAACCTAAAGGTTGTGGCTTCGAATACCGACCCCACATGTTGTTGAACTACAAAAAAATGTTGTCTTAAAAAAAAAAAAGTCATTCGACGCCAAAAACTAGAAATATTTGGGAGTCTAATTTTCTAGTTTCCTAAGATGAGAAATCCATTCCAATATATTTTTCTTAAACTTTTACATTGCATTGCTTTTTGTTTGATTGCTATAACTTCATCCTTATGCCATTATGATTTGCATTTAAAATTGCTTCTTGTCTATTATGTTTGATTATCACATTGATGTTCCTTTTGTTTATTTACTAAGAGGCACTTGCAAATTTGGCAACAAATAAATAGGATATTGTAAATTTAACAACCACTTTTATGTTTTACAAATATAGCAAAAAATTAAGGCTCAACCCAAACTAAAATGCAGAAAAGTCATGAATAGTCTTAAAAGAGCAGTTCTTTTATAAGGCTTGCAATTTTATATTAGATGTATTAGTAATATCAGTGATATATCATTGATATACCACTGATATATATGATACAAAGTATATCGTTGATGTACTATTTCTTTGATATATGTAATAAGAAGGTATATCAGTAATATATTTAGTTTTATATAAGTAATATTACTGGCATAACACCGATATACCTGAATTGTCGATTTACTATTTTTCTTGATATATGTAATAAGGAGTATATCACCGATATACTTAGTATATTAGATATATCACTAACTTACTATTCAATAAATGATCTTTAATCAACTTTTTTCCATTTAGTTTTCAGTAATCCCGATTGTGTCTATGGTTAATTGTTTTTCTATAAGCTACTTCTAAATTTTTGTTAAAGAATCAATGGAGAAAATAAACGAGAAACTAAATAAGAAAGAGGAAGTGACGAATGAAAAAGAAATTTTTTAATCGAAAGAAAGAGAACATAATATGATGACATTGACTTAGCTTATTTGAAGGAGAGAATTAAAGGAGTAAAACAAGTAAAAAATCTTACGTGATTTAGTATTCCATTGATATACTTCATATCGGTATATCAATGATATATACGTCGGTATATCACTGATATACCTATATCATTGATAAATAAGTAGGGCGAAATTGGAATAATTAAAAAACGAAAATCTGATTTCAAAAGTTTTGTTATATTTGCAAATCTTACAACTAGTTGCTATATTTGCAAATATGGCAAAAATTTTTGCTACTCATTACAAATACTAGTTTATTAATGATCTCAAATCTTTTTTAGAAATTTTTTATCATTTGCAAAATTATTTTCAAATCCTTAAATTTGTTTTTACAAAGTTTTTAACCAAAGTTATTTTTTATGTTTTTATAATCTTTTAAAACAAAAAGTGTTTTCTTAAACCTTTTTTTTAAATCTCCTACATCGGCATCTAGAAATATTTAAGAGTTCAATTTTCTAAAATTTTTGAGGTGAGAGATCATAATTTTTGGGAATCTAAAATTTGATTCAAAGAAAAGAAATAAATTTATTGAAACCAAAAAAATATTTTAAAAATAAAAAAAAATAATTTTTTCTTTTAGATGGTTTTCTATGATGAAGTTAAAGAATGATAAAATTCTCTCGTATTCTAGAGGTAAAAAAAAATTTCTTCATTTTAGGGAAAATTCTAACATAGCTAAATTAATGAATTTATTCTACTTATTTATTGGATCATCACTTCAATATTGATGAAATGAGAGATAAAATAAAACATTTGCTTAAGAAATCTTTAAATCCCTTTTCTAAAGGACTTTTTCAACATTTCAAGATAAAATTTTGGTCATCGTTTTTTTAACAGGTGTTGTGGGATGCTAGTACTTTTCTCATGCATAAACAATTCCCAAATCCAAAATTTGGTTTTCACATACTTTTTTAAGGCTTTTTTATTCTATTTTGGTGACCAATCACTCTTTTTTATTTTTTAAATTCATCATTTTTTGTGGACGTTGGCCGCTCCACGTTGCAAACACATGGTGATACCCATCTTATGACTTGGACCAAAACAAGCTCCATGAGAACCCTTGAGACCATTTTCACTTCTTTTTTTTTTTTTTTTGGCGAACTTTTATTTCTTGTTGACTTGACTTATATTTGGGCTTAAATCTTCTTTGTAACGGCATAGGCCCATTTTCATATTTTAGCCCAAAGCCTCTTCTGTTAGTTTTTTTTTTTTTTTTTTTTTTGACGTAATCTTTTTGTTAGTATTTATTTGCTTTGTAATAGCCAAAAGATTATGTTTAATCTTTTTATTAGCAATTAAGGTTTGTTTTGGTTGGCCATATACAAACCACCTTATATTCATTTTGCAATCTAGAATATTTTGAAGAATGCTGTTCAATGGGAATGTTAAGTTGAGAACTCTCCTCCACAATACTACTCCACCTTGCCATTCAAATTTAATTAGTTAGATTGGTTATCAAAATTGTGGAATAATTTAAACTTTGGATTTTGATTGATGCAAAAAGTGATGCTAAGTATTCACTACTCGTTTCAAAAAGATATAGGAACTCAAGATAAAAATACACTTGCACCATTTAATAGGGTGTTATGTTTTTTCTATAGCATAAATCAATTGTGTTTCAATATAATGCATGCAAACTAATTAAAAACACATTTACTACCAGAAAAAGAAACTCATTTGCCTTTATCGCATTAAAAATATTGATCTCTTATATATACATACACACTACATATATGTAACGAGAGAGAGAGAGAGAGTCAAACATGAAAAAATTAGAAAAGAGAACACAACTTTTGGATATATATATATATATATTATATGATATATAGCTTTTTGTTGTAACTAAAATTACAAATTGACTTTAAGAAAAAGAAAGAAAACCGACGTATAAAAGTAATCAAACATCCCTGGTTTTGAAGCCACAAAGTCATTTGCCTTGGGGTTCTTATTACTTTTGCGTACACAAATTCAAACTAACATTTCAGTCAAGAATGTCGTGGATCTTTCTTCGAACAACAGTAACTATAGATAGCTGAAATTAAGGTGGCGGGCTGCTTCCGTAGATTTAAAAAAAAAACCACTTGGCAACGCCTCTGCCAATTTAACCCACAACCCCTAAACTCGTGTTTTTTGGTTTCTCAGCTGAATTGGACTTTGCTTGCAAATGTTTGACCAAACCTCCAACTTGAAGGCACAACATTATTGAAAACTTGGGTCTGCCCATCGCTAGTGGTGACCTTGAAGGACAAAGATTGGCCATTTAGATAGGAATTGGACTGCCAGTTGGCCCCCCAATTCCTTGACATCGCCATCCAATTGTTGGATTTTGAGCCCTTTATGGACACTGATTGGATGGACCCAGCCCCTCCTACGTTGCTTATTAAAACTAGTTCAAAATAG
This sequence comes from Telfairia occidentalis, assembly GCA_026257165.2. NCBI lineage: Eukaryota > Viridiplantae > Streptophyta > Magnoliopsida > Cucurbitales > Cucurbitaceae > Telfairia > Telfairia occidentalis. The sequence continues at coordinate 1,235,555 of JAOANK020000030.1, read as the reverse complement.
TCTCTGCCGTTCACTGTGAATCTCACACCTCCTTTCTTGGCGCAAGGAACCCTGCCGTTGTAAAAATAAATTCATTAATGGTATTAGTAAAGCTTTCTTTTAAACTAATACATGCTCTAATGATTCGCCGACTCAATACTTTTTAAATTTATTAGTTTAGATTTTAAATGGTTTATTTCATTTTCATCCATAAACATATAAAATATATATTTTAATTCTTAAATTTTTAAAGTAGGACTAATTTCATCATCATTATTATTTTTCCCTTGATCACTAGACAATAAGAATTTTTTTACTACTCACAAGTCACAATAAAGTTTTTGACAAATGGGAGAGAGAGACTTTTTCTTCAAAAAAAAAAAAAAAGTAAACAACACTTGTCAAAAACTAATTGATCACCAAAAAGCATATTAATTTTTTTAACCGTGGTGTGTAAAAAGATATTTACGGATTGATGTATAGTCAAGTTTGCTCTATAAATTCCTACGACCAATATGTAGAAAAGTAATATCCGTATTTTGTCCCATAAAGTTTACTCACTTAATACTCCCTCAATTCAACTAAAGTAAAATTAAAATAATAATTTTTTTTTTCTTTACAGTAAAGTTTGGATTAAGACTAAAATATAATAAACTCCAAAGTTGAAAGATAAAAATAGAATTTATTAAAGGGTTGAAAATGGTGGCTGTGGTTGTACCTTTGGAAGAGGACAGGGATGATTCCGCCCCTGTAAATGCCGATCTTCTCCCAAGCGGGCTGGGCCATGTCGAAGTGCTGAAGCGGAGGGTTACACCAACCGCCATTGTTGTTGGGAAGAGCGTAGTTTGGAGGGCAGAAGTTGGTGGCCGTCACCGTCACCGACGTCCCTTTCAAGCACCACCGTGGATCCGTCTTGTAATCGCACATTATTTTAAAGCACTGCCCGCACGAAGCTCCGTCGTTGAACAGCGCCGTGCTCAGCGCGGCCGTTCTCGTCCCGTACCCTGTCTGGTACAAGTTCCCATACCCACAAGCTCCACCTGCAATCCAATCCCCAAAACCAAACATATACTTAAAACTTAAACCTCTTGTCTCAAAATTTTGCATATCGCCTTAGGCTCAATTACTTGTACTCTTCCAAGGGTGCTTTGGTAGTTTCTCCTTTTACTTTTATTCAATTTTCACAACAAAATTACGTGTTCTCGTACGAATCCATAATTATTAATATAGTTATACTGTTGGATATAGAAGAGAAACTAAAAATTATGGTTTTATCGTGTATTTAAGGATTTAGAAGGAGACTAATTTTTTGTTTATACAACTTTAATTTGTTTTATTTTTTAGTACCTAAAAAATTTTATTTATGGACGACTTATGTATTAATTGCAGTAGATATAGACTAATGAAAATACACTATCGATAGGTAAGTCATTACTAAGAGAATAAAACTTACCTACTTTTATTATTTTTTCTACTTCACTATATCATCATTCAAAATTTGATAACTATGTACTTTTTAAGAAAATATATATTATATATATTTCTTCTTTCCTTTTCTAATTTTTCTTACTTAATTTTTACTTTTAAATGGTAGAGTCCCAGGATATCTATTGATCAATAAGAAGATAAATATTATTCTTAGTAAACCAAGAAATATTTTTTTTCTTAGTTCCCATTTTTCTAAAACAAGATCAAAAGCATTATTTTATTGTTTAAAAATAAATATGACATAATAAATTTGAATATTTTATTTCCACAAAATCAATTTCAATCACATTTAAAAAAAAATAAAAAATTTAGAAATATAAACGTTATCCAAACGATTCTTTTACTTACCCATAGTTCCTGAAGCATCGCTGTCACCATAAAAGGTGGCGTGAGCGGGATTCCAGCCCGATGCTGTGAATGCATTGGCAGCAAAGGAGAAATTGAAGAGAGCAAGGGAAAGAGCAAATGCGAAAGGAAGTTTGGCCATTAATGCCAATGAAATGAAACCAGAGAAATGAAGAGGACGAAGCAGGAGAAAAGAAGAAGAAGAAGGGTGACTTTGGAATTCAGAAGCACCGCTGTCCTAAATAAGAAATCAAAATCCCCAATCCAACAACCTCACATGTGACCTCTGCAACTGGATGCAAATTGTTGTTTTTATTATTATTACTCAATTTTATATACTTTCAATTAAGTCTTATTAGTTTTAATAGTATACCTATTTTAAAAATTTTCAACCGTCAGTACGATTAACAAAATGTTGATACGAACTCAAAAAAAAAAAAAACAAAAGGTTGATATAGTATGGCCGTTAGTACGCCTAGATCTGTATCATATCATACGATTTCATTTTATATTTCTAAGTAATATTAGTGTTACATTTTGGGGTAACATTTTAATATTTAATATATATGTAAGAGTTTTTAACATTAAAATTGGGAGTTATTTTGAGAGATTTTTTTTTTAATTAGTTAAAACTTATTTGTTTAAATTGAAAAGAAGTTTATTTTGAATTATTTAATTTTGTATTAAATTTGTAGATCCAAATACAATAACAATTCTAGCTTTTAAATACAATAACAATTCTATCTTCTCTACTTTCTTATATTTCTCTCTTTTGCTCTTTTAAGAGTAATTGGCCAAAAGAAGGGCGTTCTTTGTTGTGGAGCTTTGAGTTCAACCTCTTGCATAGTGGTTTAAACTACACAACGTTTAAGTTGAGTTGTTGTATCTTGGAGGGGACAGGCTAGAGAAAAATTTGTTGCACCCGTGGTTAATAAATAAATACACACCGCAGAGGGCTTGAAACTCCTTAAAAGAAAGTGAGATACTCGCACCTCAACCTAATTATTTATCTGTTTGTTTCTCAATATTTACTCTAATTTCCTTTATTATTTGTAATTTCGCCCAACATTTTAAAAATCATGTTTGTCTATAAAGACTAACCTATTATAGAAATTCATTAACATAATTGAAATATTATAAAATTTGGAGACTAAATAGACATAATGCTCAAAGTAAAATATTAAATTTTATAATTTCTTTTTTTTATATATGTTAAATAAATTATAAACTAATGTCCTACACCTTTAATTATTTAATCTATAAATTTTGTGTCCTAAACTTTTAATTTTAATTTAAATACGTGAATATTATTATCTTAAATGTTGACACTACAATACTCAACTAATCAACAAGTGATGATTTGATTCAACTAATCAACCAGTGATGATTTGATTCAATGTGCTTCAAGAGAGTAGACCAATTTGGTAGAATAAAGTGAATGGACTAAAAAAATTTGATAGAATGGGTGAACAAAATACATTTTAAACTAGTTCTTCAAGTCCTGCATGTCCTTAATTTTTTTATTTCTAATTGTCTTATTCATGTCAAATTATCAATTTCTAATTAAATCACCATTATCAAGTTAATTAACATTCAAATAATGATAATAGCGACAATTATCAAGATAACGTAATTTGAACATTTTAATCTTTATGGACTAAATAGATACAGACAACAATAAATTTGTTATTTAATTTTTTAATTTAAAACATATGATTTTAGTTTTTTTTTTTTTTGGTGCTGCAAAATTTTATTTTTCTTAGCATAATTCAATCATTCCCACGTTCTGTAAGCTCTCACAGCACATGGCCTCGCCAGCCAGCAGAAGAGCCGTGAATAAATCAAACTCCACCCCCAAATTGTTCATATCTTTTTAAGATTTTTCTTTTTTATAATAAAGTTTTGGTTGTTGCTATACGAAGAAAGTTTAAAAAATAAATAACTAAAAGAAGGACTAATGTTTAAATTATTCTGTTTAGGATATTGGAACTATTTTCTTCACATAACATGTTTCATGGACAATCCCACATGAATACTGATAAACGAACGTGATAACAGGCTAATCATTCAACTATATATATCATGTTCACATGCCAATTTTTGACATATATACCACTAATGATTTAAAATAATTGAATATGATTCTTCAATAAGCTAATTTTGAATGATTATAGGTCAAATTCCAATTCAAATATGTGTACTTCATAATTTTGTTTTTAATGTTATATGTTCTTTATATGTTTATTTGTTTCATTTTAGTATATGTATTTTTTACAAGCTTATTTTGGTTTTGAAAGTTAATTATATGTGATCTAAAAAGTCAGAGAAATTTGACTAAGAGGTACGATATACAATAATATGTTGAAGTAGCATTATAGGGGCTCTCTAAATGCTCTCCCTTTATGCACAATATAGAAAGTGTTTAGAAACTACTTTTCTTTTCAATTACTCAAGAATTCTACCTGGTCGTCAGAAAGGGCTTCATTATAGTCGGAAAAGCGTTATGCCGATGAAAAAAAGTTGTCGGCACGATTTCGTCGTCATAACACCTCGGGGATTGGTTTCAGCTGATGATTTTCGATATCCATAAGTAAAAACTATTGTTGATGCATGAGAAATCTTGCCTATGATGTGGCTTGAGCAACAGTAATCCTCAGACCTGAAAGAAAGAGGATGAGGTGAGGTGTGGTGGAAGTAA
>JAOANK020000030.1:1220341-1230945 GCA_026257165.2 Telfairia occidentalis | reverse complement strand
TATAAAATTGAATCTTATTCAAAATTTAAATTCTCACATATTATATGGTTTAATTATAAATTATATATATAATTAACTATATATTATAATGTATCAATATACATTATACTATATATGTACCATCAAAATAATTTGAACAATTCAAACTATTCTCAAAATATTATTTCTTGCACAATCCATAACAAGCTAGCAAGTGGACCTATCAGTTTGAAGTCCAATGATACGAGATTAATTAATTAAACTCTTAAATTAAATTTAATCAACATTCATTAACTGTCAGTCACTCCATTAAAGACCGACAGCTACACTCTTCGCACTGCAGATATATTTCTGTGTCCATGGATTTGATCAATCAACAGTAAGTTGACCCTTCACAATTGCTCGTAATCACAGCTGGGTCAAATTACCGTTTTACCCATGTGTTACCTCTAACAACTTAAGCACCACCGATACCTCTAATGAACAACATAGTCATAGTCCAACTATGAGCTAGACCCCTCTCTAGAGAGTGAGAGGGTGAGACGCCTCATTGTTCAAGCTCCAGTATCAGCTCTTAAGGGAGCAATTCAAAATGAGTGAATTACAATCTTGTATAGTTGAGTTCCCAGTTCCCTGCCCAAACAAATCCTCAAAAAGGTAGGCTTATTGAGTCGGCGTATCTTGCCACTCTCACCCATACTAATCAAAGGATTGCCTTCACAGGCAGGAGTCCACAACTGACTCAGGATTAAGGTCGAGTCACCTATGATCATCATAGTGAAGTGTAAGTCTCCTTCAGCAACGGTGTTATATTGAGAGACGAATCACTTCGCGGTCCGATCTTATACATGTCTCACATATATAGGATACCCTCACTCACATGTCTTCACATGAACGTTTAGGATCGAAACGTTTGTAACAATTACAAACCGGGCCATATCCGTAGTGTCAATTGGATAAGCACCCAACCTTATCCATATACTACAGACCATTTAGGTTATTTCTTAAACATGATCTACATGTATGTCTCCACATACATGTTTAAGTTTTTCATAAAATAACATTGGATCTTAGTTTATTGGATTGAGTTTATGCAAACTAAATGTCGAATAAAATAACTCTTATTTTATTAAATAAATAATTTGAATATATAAATTACAAGACCACCAGGTTTAGTGCATCAATCCCAACAGATGGGTTGCTAGGAGTCCTACGTAAGCATAAGTCTTCTTTAGGTTGGTCAATAGGTGACCTTAAAGGTATTGATCCATTCATTGTCATGCATAAGATGCTTATGGAAGATACCTTTAGTTCATCTATAGAACATCAAAAGAGGTCTTGAAATTGTTTAATGTAGGTATCATATATGTGATCACACCCCAATTTGTTACCACAAGTGCACGGGTCAATCATAGTAATAATAAAACGATCTGAAGACCGAGTATCGTCCATTGGGAATCGAGATTTCTAATTTTCTTAGTTATTGACTAATTCTTTGAATTTTATTTAGGGAACCAAAAGTCATGCAACAATTCTAAACTAATAAAAGCAATAAATTGAGACACGGTAATGGTCGGATAATCAAGAGATGGAAGGTTCCAGGGTGTTGGTATTTTTAACAATACAATTAAACGACCAATTTACTTACACAAAGCATTTTCTTACTAAAGCCTAATGTTGATTAACTGGGGGTTTTCCCCTCCCGAGGTCCACTGACTCTCACATATAATTATCTATTCGATATCTCACGATAAGATTTTAAAGGTGGCATAAAGATAACCTATCATGGACTTCATACATTCTTCTCTCACTTTCGTGCATAAAAGAGCCTATGTTTAATTTCCACAGCCTAATCCACTACCCTCTCTATCGAGCAAGATAATAAATGCAACATCCAAACAATTAATGGCCTATTAATTAGAGGCATAAAGTGATGGAAAATAAAAGATAATTAGCACGAAATACATTCCAATTAATAAATCAATACATTTAAAAAGTCATTAAAATCAAAACACCATAAAACCAATGGGAATTTAGCTACTGTTATTCATCATAAATTTCCTAGAAAAATCTACCAAAATAGAAAACATAAAGAGTATGAGAGAAAATAGGAACTTCTGAAAGAATCCACGTCGTTTCGGTCGTAAACATGCTTCTCGAAGTATCAAAACTCGATCCCGAGCACTTCAAGACTCTCCAAAAGCTCTAGAATAATAGCAAAATTAGTTCTCTATTGAAAACTCTCGAAAATCACACCAAAATGAGGTCTCTTGAACCCTAGCAGTAAACAACGATAATATATTGTCTGCATGAAGCGTCGAGACACTAGGGGCGACATCTCGATGCTGCCATGATGCTCACTTACCTAAAACGTGTGTTTGGGGCATGAATGGATGTTGGTCGGTTGTAGCGTCTCAATGCTACATGTGTGCCTATGCAACGTCTCAACACTACTTGGTGTTGATGAGAGGGACACGCGCACCCTTGTTGTTTAAATCTTTGGGCGTTGAGACGCCCATGGGCTATGTCTCAATGTCATGCTCCCTCCAACGCACGCAGGTGCCATGCTTTTGCAAATTAGGGCATCTCAATGTCGAGCTCGACGTTGAGATGCCCAACCTCGGATCTTCATTTAATTTGGGCCCCGTTTCTTTGTTCTTTGGTCGATTTTGCTCTTCTTGAGCCTATTTTTTAAACTAAACTGATCTGGATCCATATCTTCGCCTCCAAAAGCTCAATTCTTATAAATTCAACAATAAAAGCATCAAAGTACACCTGAAAGCCGATAAAAATACTAGGATTTAGGACTTAAATAACACAGTTTAGAGTAATATGTTATTTTAGATATAGCCTGGGTGAATCCAGTATAGGTAGTACCTAAGAAAGGTGGGATAGCTGGGATAGTGAATGAAAAATGTTAAAGTATACCCACTAGGACAGTCACGAGGTTGAGAGCGTGGATACACTATAGAAAGTTAAACAAGGTCACCCGTAAGGACCATTTTTCCCTCCCATTTATCGATCAGATGTTAGATAGATTTGCAGGGTACCCCCACTATTATTTTCTTGATGGGTATTCGGGGTATAATCAGATAGCTATTGCTTCTGAAGATCAGGAGAAGACGACGTTCACATGCCCCTATGGGATGTTTGCCTTCAAGAGGATACCTTCCGGGTTATGTAATGCCCTTGCTACTTTGTAGCGATGCATGATGGTCATTTTTCATGACATGATAGATGATATTATGGAGGTTTTCATTAATGTTTTTTTTTTCTGTTTTTTATTCCTCTTTTGATTTATGTTTGGCCAATTTGTCTCGAGTTTTACAGAGGTGTCAATACACCGACCTTATCCTAAATTGAGAAAAATATCATTTCATGGTCAAGGAAGGGATTATCCTTGGGCACAAGATCTCAGAGAAAGGTTTAGAGGTGGATAGGGCGAAAATTTATATTATTGAGCTATTAACCCCTCTCGTGAATGTAAAGGGAGTCCGTAATTTTTTAGGTCACGTAGGGTTTTATAGGCACTTTATAAGAGATTATTCTAAGATTTCTAAACCCTTGTGTAACTTGTTTGCTAAGGACTTGATAGCACTCTAAAAGTACTATTTTAGGGCCTTAAATTGAGTAGTTTTGTGGGTTGAATAATATACTTTGATGCTTTATTTATGGAATTTGTAGGATTTGGAGGCAAACATAAATTCAGTGTTGTTCGGGTTGAAAAACGAGCCTAAGAAGAGGAAATTCGGCTAAGGAACGAAGAAGATATGTCAGGAAGAGCTAAAATCTGAGAGCACAGCATCTCAATGCCAAAGAAGGGTGTTGAGACACCCAAATAGTGACTAGAAAGATAGAATGCTGCAGTGTTGAGACGTTGGAACTGTAGCGTCTCAATGCCACTCAATTGAGGAGAAGATAGTAGCAAAAATACAAAGTAGCGTCGAGACTCTACTTCGCAACGTCGCAGCGCTATGTCGAAAATTCTTCATAATATTTCAAAAATGCAGTGGCAATCTTGTAATATTAAAGTGTAACATCTCAACGCTATCTCGTAGCGTCTCGATCCTACATCAAAGTCTATTTAATCATCTTTTCGTCCCAAGGGTTGGGGAATTTGATTTTGGAGGCCATTTTTAGTACGATTTTCGAGGTGCAAACCCAGATGTGATTGGGCATTCATGCTGGGGCTGATCGAAAAGATTTGCTATTGTTCGAGAATGAAGTAAAGATTAACGAATGATGCATGGACGAGGAAAAAAGATGTTGATTAAATGTGCCGCTTGAGAGAACAACAAACTTGAATTCATAGGTGAATGTTGAGAAGATGTGGAGTGTTGAGATTAGGTTGAAAAATGGGCAGAAAAGTGGGAGGGAGATGGGTCACGAAAATAAAGAAAAAGAAATGTTAGGATTAATGCCTTCATCAGCGAGTCCTTAGATAACATATTAATTTGTACAAGAGAAATTTAAAATATTTAAACAAAAAAAGAAGAAGCAATAAACTATTTCTTTTTCAAAATTTACATAACAATTTTGAACCAACCTTAATATTTAAAAAATTTGAGTATATGTTATTTTTTACCTCTCCTCGTTGGCAAAGGAGCTAAAATACTTTAGATAATGAAAAATGGCTCTTTCGTCCCAACTATTTAATATTTTTATTTTAAACTATTTTACTTTTTTTTATTCGGTTATCTCGGTTGAATTCAAAATAATTTTTTTTCACTTTCCTAAATTTTAACCGTTTTCTATTTTTCTTATATTCTCTCATCTTTTGTCTTTTTCAAATTTTGGACTATCTCCTTCATTTTATCTTTTCTCGATTTTTTTTTTTTTTGGTAATTCTCTCCTTTAGATTCTTTTTACTACCAAATAATTATTTATTTCTCTTCAACCTCGTCTTTTCCAAGAAGCCTTCATCTATGGCAAGAGCATCTCAATTTCCAAGAGACAGAGACAAAATGGTTTCTTCTACTTCTCATGGCAAAGTCATCGACTCTCATCTCCACAATACGTACAACGAGTATAGGACATGATTTTTATGGCTTTTTCTTCTTCCTCTACTTCTCACACCAAAGTTATAGATTCCATCTCCACGTTTGGGCATCTCTACAAGAAACAATAGTTTTTCTATCAAACGGTGAGAAATTTTGAAGCAAATTTATCTTATGAAATTATGAGGCAAAATTTTCTTATGCAAAAGAGAGATAACATGACAAATACCCAACACTAAAAAGTATTTTTGATTTCCTTAGTCCAAGATAAAAAGAGTATTTTGGGAATAGTCGAGAGTATTTAGAGTAGAAAATTTTGACATAAATTTTTCTTATGCAAAAGACGGGGATAACTTGAAAACACCCAACATCAAAAAGTCTTTTTGATTCCAATAGTTTAAGCTAAATAGAGTATTTTGGGAATAGTTGAGAGTATTTAGAGATTAGTATTTTTGCAATAGCTAAGACAAGAGTATTGAATGAGCATGTAGAGAGAGTATTTTTTAGAATAGCAAAGAGTATAGAAGGCTATCTCAATTGGTATAGTTTAATCTTTTTTTCTTTGATTGGTGTTTCAATACATGCCTATTGCATTGTATTTGCACTCTTGTACCAATTTTGTGTAGTTTTTTTAAATATTAATTTTATTTTTGAAGATTTCTTTTAAAATTTTAAATTTTCAAATTTTTATATTTATTTTGAATAATAATATATGTTGATTCAAATTTCTAATTTTAGTTACTTGATTTTGATTGGCTTGTTGGAAAATTTTTAAATTTTGAATATCTTACTTTTGATTTAAATTTCTATTATTTTTTATTTTTTAGTTTGATTTCCTAGATTATAGGCTGTCTTTTAAGTTTTTCTTTATAATATATACATATATATGTTTATTTATTTATTTCAGAATCTTCCATAAAATTAGGGTGGGATAAAATCTTCATTAAAAAATAATTTTGTACAAAAAAAAAATTAATTGAAATACTCAACTGGCTATTCTTCTAAACAAGAAATTGTTTAGCCATTTTTCAAAATTGGCTTTTTTTTAGTACAAGAAGTATAAAAAATAAAACAAATCAAGTAACAAAAGTTCGATCTATGAAAATCGCTCTAGAAATCCAATGGGGGTGCTGAGTCATTGGCAGCCTTATTCTGCTGTCTACTCATAAGAGATATTCCCATCTCTTCCCTCCTTTGAAGCTTGAATGCAATGTCATCCATAATTAATTAAGCTTCATTTTCATATTTGTCATGGTCATGAGTAAGGTTCTATATCACTTGCAAATCTATTTCAACTCAAAGAGGCATGATACCCATCATAGTAGCTTAATTAATCCCTTCAAGGAGAGCTACAACTTCTGCAAGTTCTATTGGACCATTGAACTAATTTGAGTATTACGAACCAAATCAACTTTTCGCTTCTACAAAAAAATGGATCGGATCCAACCCAATCTGAAAATTAACTAACCCAATTCAATTCTAACGGTTTAGATTGAGTTGTTCAATTTTTTTGAATTACCAAGATAATTGAACACCCCTACTTCCTTTTGTAGTGGTGCACTCTCGCTCTCTCGTCTCACTCTCATCGAAATACTAAACATAGAAATTGACCGAACACAGTTCCTTGAACTCTCACTCAACTCAATTTTAATTTCCTTGTGATATTTGAGATGGATTCGATTGTTCAATTTTCTTGAAAAACTGTACCAAACAATTACACCCATGGGATGCACATTTCAAAGGTTGAATTAAAAAAAAAATTGTTTTTTTTTTCTTTCAAAAGTTTAGATAATGCTTACCTGACCAGGAGTGTCTCTTAGAAGTTTCTACTGACAGCTAAGTATTATTCCAATTTTCCCATAACTAGAATTAAGCAAGAATAGAAAAGAGTAATACGCTTATCTACTTACCGGTGAGTAGATTTCTCACGAACCACCAAACAAAATTTTTATGAAAAATATATATAAATTTATTCTTTCTTCCTTCGCTACACTACAAAATTTTGAAGTGTGGTCAATAGAAAAGTAGGTGGGTAGATGTTAGGTAAGTGGCATCTGGTGGAAAATGGTATCATGGAGTGGCGGGGGAAAAAAGAAGAAAAAGCAGCTGGGTGAATAGGAGAGCCCCATATTATTTCGGTGAGCTATAGTTTCGTCACAAATCACAGCTAAGAGAGAAGATCACTGAAAGCATCTCAATAAAACTTCACACACTATGAGTTCATCTTTCAAATTGCTTAATTACAGAAGAATAAAAGAGGGCCAAAACATATGCAGCGAATTTTGCCAGCAAGAGTCATTTATTGCATAACCAATCTTGACTAGCCATACCTTTTTCTGGGAGAATGGGCTATAATATAAATGCAGAGTCCGTATGCCTTCCAAGAAAAGAGGTTATCCATCTGCAAACCATTTAAATATGCGTAATAAATAATGATGCATGGCCATGGAGACTACTGAGTTTATATGGACCCAATGCTCTCAAAGCAATAGATGCGAAGACCCTGTTCTCTTCTTTTTCCTGACCAGCGGGTCGATCAAGTCCCTCCATCCAGTGTAACTTATGGGAGATCCTTTATCAGGAGCTAGGAATCCATTGATGAAGAAAAAAGGTGTTCCAGAGACTCCTCTTGACGTGCTAAACTGCAAGAAGTAAGAGAGTTGAAAGTGAATGATGCATGCAGCGAAGAAAACAAGTTGTGAAGGGGAAGGAACAGAAAAAATTCTCATTAATTACTGGTGAAAATGCAGATTAGGTTTCCGACATCATGCAGAGAGATCATGTTAGATAATCTCACAATAATATTGTATTACTTGTTTGTTATAATATAATTATATATATCTTTACAACAACCCAAGAAGTGAGATGTGATGGCATCATACCTTGAAAGAAACACGTGTCAAAAGATCAGTGTCCCTGTCATTGAAGCCAGTTACTAGAGCCTTTTCATAGGAGTTTCCGAGTACTTCCACTCCAAACTTCACAATTTTATCCACAACAGAAGCCCTTGACAAATATCGAGTTTCAGCATTGTAAAACTGCTTCTGTTGATTAGAAACGCAATCATTTAGTCTTTATGATATTGAGACAACATAAAATACAAAGTTTTTCTAATCATTATGAACTTCATGTGTTCAATCTAACATTTACCGTTTAGAAACCTTTCACTACTAATAAAACAACTAAGTCAACCCAATTTCAGTGAAAACATGTTTGATGAGTTGTTTTTAAAACAATTTTCTGCTTTCACGAACAAAAAATTCAATGAAAACATCTTCGGGTTACCGTTTTCTAAGTAATTTCATTTTATCGTTCTTTAAATTTTTTCACGGGCCACCAATATTTCAAAACAATTAAAATTACTCTTCCTATAAAAGCATGACCTTGAATTACAAGTCACAGATCTCAAACAATGTTTAAAAAAACCAATATTCGGCTGAAACTTTCAAAAAGGACACCGGGGGAAAATACATCTATAAACAATTTGCAGAAGAGGAACATTTACTGCCTAATTTTGATAAGATAGGCTCCATTTCCCTAGCTCACTACACTATTGCAAAACAAATATATAAATTGATCAAAAAGAAAAACATGAGCTTTTAAGAAAGAAATTGGAGAGAAGTGATAAAAATTTAACCTCGTACTTTCTTATTTACATATCACTAGAGCAATGGTTCCCTACATTAAAAAGATATATGTATGATGAATTGAATAAAAAAATAACCTGATAACCGAAGAATGCTTCCAATAATCTGAATGTAGCTGAGGGATTCACCAAATCTACAATGTGTAAAGCACGAGACGCAGCATATGCATTGTCATGATAACTGCAGCCCAAGGTAAAAAAAAAAAAGAACTATCAGAAATTCGTTGCTAATGAGTCCATGACAGTGGAAGATTTTAAGATTAAAGTAGTCTTAGACATAATAACTCATTAAACATTCTTAGAACCATATTTTAGGCAATAGATTGATTAAAAAGACGGTAGAACACCAGCCTCGTTCAAATATACAGCAACTTCAATTCAATCTACAAACTTGTACTCAATCGTTAACATGCATGGTCAGAATCACCTTAGGGAAATTTTCATCAATTATTCGCAATTTTAATTGAATCGTTAACTGGATATACTACTTCAATGAAAATTTTACATACTTCAATCTACAAAACTTGTACTGAATCGTTAACATGCATAGTCAGCATCACCTTAGGGCAATTTTCTTCAATCATTCGCAATTTTAATTGAATCGTTTGACTGGATATACTATTTCTATGACAACTTTACATACTTTTAGTTTGTTAAAAATAAAAATAAACGACCAAATTTTAGTGAAGTGACGAAGTGAAGACATAACAATTACTTGCAATTCAACATTAAAGAAGCTAAATCAAAGTTCGTAATTAGTTCCGGTTGAGCCGATCCTCAGAATTAAGAACGAAAACAAAGTAAATTGCGATCATCCATTTTCCAATTTCTTATACTCGGTCAAAAATTTCTCAGCAACAAAACAGAGCAATCAATCAGCGAAAATCAAACGCAGAAACTCAGAAGAGAGTGATGGATTACTCACGGCAGAGGGAGGAGATGAATTACGAGACGAACACGAGAGCCGTAGTGGTCGAGGGCCTTCTTGAGCGGCGGCCAAGAGTCTCTGCTATCGGGGCAAACCGGGTCATAAAACGCTTCGATGAGGATGGTATCCAAGTCCTGGGTGTGATTTCCATACACAAATCCGTCGAATTTTACAGGTGGGAGATTTTGAGCATTCGCATCCAGAAGAAAGAAGGCGAAGAACGAGAAGTAGAATAGCGGTGAGCAGCTGCTTTTTGGTTTCTCCATTTTTCTTTTTCTTTCTCAAGGAGCTCCGTTTCCTCCGAAGAGAGCGGTTGCTTTTGAAGGAGCTTTCTATGCTATTTATGGTTGCCGAAATGTACAATATCAATTTCAAAAAGTCAAGCACCCATCAACAAATTTTTTTTTAACTAGTTCCTTTTTTTTTTAGTACAATTTTTTTTTAACTAGTTAAGTGAATTTTAACGACCCTTTTTTGAATTTCATCCATTTTAAACTACATTTGAATAACCTCAATTAACTAAGTTTATGCCAAATCGAGCATGCTTAATTGGCTAAAGGCATATGAAAAAGATGCATCACATTCTTATCTATCTATTTTATCTTAAACCGTGGAAAGAAGAGAATCTTTAGTTTCCTCTTTTGTCTTTAAATTTTAAATCAATTTCTATTATGTACTTATAACTAACCACTTCTCCTTTATTTACTCTTTAACTTCATGCTTTTTTACAAATCAACCAATTGAATCGAAGAAAGTCATTGTAGAGACTTTAAAATTAAATTCACCCACCCCCGAAGAAGCCCTCAACTTGAAAAATCATATGAAGTTGTTAGATAGATTTGTCCATGGAAAATCAAATGTTTGATGGTAAGCCATCTTTAAACAAAGCACAATCAGAAGAAGAAGAGGAATCTTCGAATGTTTCATGAATCAAATGTTTCATGAATGAACCGACATCGCATTCGAATGAGAGGGATCTTGAGACTATGAAAGCATGGTTAAGAAATGCTTAAAAGAATTGATAGTTACTACATATACCAACAAGGTGCACCTT
>JAOANK020000030.1:1202391-1215880 GCA_026257165.2 Telfairia occidentalis | reverse complement strand
GGGGGGGGAATTCACTTTATAAGAGAGCATGAGAGCATGTGCAAAATGATCACATTATTCTTGAATTTGTAGGCTCTAATAATTAGCGGATATTTTCACCAAGCCTTTAAATGAAGAATGTTTTTGCAAAAATAGGCTTGAAGTTGGTATTATTCGTTGTGATGCCTCTTGTTCTTATAATCATTGCTTGTTAATTCTTTTTAAGTTGCCATATTGATAGAGGGAGAAGTGAAAAGTATGTGTTCATGTTTTTAGGGGAACTTTTATGCCTTTATTTATTTTTCTTATTTGTTCGTTTTGATGATTCCAAAAGGGGAGAAGTTTAAGAAAAATATGTTCTAAATTTGTTTTATGATTCATTGTTGCATAAATTTAGGGGGAGAAATTAATTTTTGATTGAATTACATGTTTAATCTTTTATAGTGACATGTTGGATTTTATATGAAAATTATTCTTAAACACGTGTCTCACCTTGGTTCTTAAAATTGTCTATACATTTTTCTTGAGTGGTTTGTTATCATAAAAAAAGGGGAGATTGTTGGCTTTTTGGCCCTTGATCTGCAATTAATTAATTTTAATTACCTAATTAATTAATTAATATTTTGATGATAACAACCATGATTTTATTTATTGGTAATTTTTTGCGTAGAGCTCAAAACAACGATTCCGACGCATCTTGAACCATCCAAATCGGAGCTCAAATGAAGAAATTATGGTCAAAATAAGTTTTACGGAAACTACCCAATGGCGGATGTTGTGGTGGCCAAATCAACAATGCGGGCCAATCAAAATTTGACATGTGGCAATTTAAGGACTGACGCAGATGAACCAAATGTTGACACGTGGCGCTATTGGAAATAATGAGTTAATTGAAATATAATATTCAAATTAAATATTATATTATATTATATTTAAATTAAATATTATATTAATATTTTTTTAATATGCTTTTATTGCAGTCAATCCTAGAGCGACACGTGACAATTTCTTATCCACTTTCTTTTCTTTTGACCATTGGAGGGCTCGTTAATTATTTTAAAATTATTTTTTTTTACCATTTTCTCCATTAAATCTCCACCGTTAATTTTCATTTACCTAAATCAAATGGTCCAAACTAAATTTGATTTCAAAATTATTTTTTACTTAATTTTCCTCTCTTTTTAAACCCTTTTTCTTCTCCAAAATTTATCCAACAATTTCATTCTTCTCATTTTTCTTTAAAATCAAAAAGTCTTTATTGTTGCTCTCTCCAAAGTTCTCAATTTTTCTATTTTTATTTATTCTTGAGAGAGATTTATTATTGTGAGAAGTGAAAATTCTTGTGAGCCAAATTTGTAAATCCACTCTATTAGAGAGTTTATTGAGAGTGTTTCAGTTTCAAATATTGTAAGAGTTTCTCTTGAACCTGTAAAAAGAGTGTTTGTAACGGTTTGATCTTGAACCGTGGAAATGATCAAGTTTGTTCTTGCTCCCAAAAAAAGAACGTTGTAACGGTTAGATTTTGAGCCGTGGAAAGAGTTGAAAGAGTTTTTATTCAAATTCCCAAGAGGTGCTTGGGGAGTGAAATCGAGTTTGACCGAACCACTATAAAATCGTCATTTTCTCTAACTCTCTCCTATTTAATTTTTGCAATTAATTTAAAAATTTATTGCATACTTTAAATTATTATTAATTGTTGTTAAAATTGATAGCATTTATTTTCTCATTTATTTATCAATCTTGTTTGTAAAAATTAATTAGAGTTCTTATTAATTGTTAATTGTATTAATTTATTAAATTGGCCTCACTTAAGAAAAGCTTATATAGTTTTTAATTAACCTTATTCACTCCCTCTAGTGTTGCCATATCGATCCAACACAAATTGCCTATCACAGTATGTCCCCTTCTAAACTAGGAGCAAGTCCCAAATAGCAAAATCATACCAGCTAATACACTAAAAGAAAAAGGAATCTAACTCTCACATAAATTTAGATGAGAAGAAGTTAAACAGAAAGAATTCAACAAACTCTTTAAAAAAAATTAAAAAAATAATTTAAAAAAAAACACTCTATACCTTATCATAGACAAAAGCCCATCCCAATGTTAATTCATTCAACCTTTTTGATGTGGAATTTTTCACTTTTCTAATATTTTGCAAAAAAATCCAACATACTCTTTGATAAAGATTGGGTTGTTCTCAAACTTCACCAAGTGTTGCTCCTTAGCCCATAAGAAACAGATCAATTGTAATAGTCTAAATCCTACATTCCTACTTTATTGAAAGAATCAAATCTGATCTTAATCCTGCAAAGAGGTTATGTTTATCATAACTACAGTCTGCGTGTCAAGTTCTTTCACAGACCTACCCCAATATGTCGTCTTCTTGATTCTACAAATTGTTGATATTCAATGTGTAAATTAACAAATTGCTTGAAAAGCTGAATTAAGATTTTTTGTTAGAGTTGCTCATTATTTAGTGCTGTGAAAGCTTGATGGACAAAAACTAAGTTAGGCCTACATATCAATTTTCAAAATCTTTTACTAATCTTATTCATCTATGCAAGATTGTCATACCAAACTTAATACAGTTAACTCTATTAAGGCAACACCACTTTTAAGTACAAATTCAGATACCTCCAATCATCTGAAAGAACAAGAGAATTCGTAATTTGCAACATGGATCTTACAGATTATTCTCATAGACAAGCTTTTAAGATCTAATGTTCGAAATGTCACAAAATATCTATAACCTGGCAAAATTTTGAGTAATACAAAAACAAAAACTATAAGTTGTACAAACTTCAAGAGACGATCGTTGCAGACTCACCCACAGCCTTGTCCATTCTAGAATACCATTCACCAAACTCTTGTATGCTCTACCATATCTATTCGAAATTGAAGTGTCGAAATGATCTCAAGACACCAAAGACGGCAATATCGGCCAAATTAGGATTTGATCCACCTATCCAGAGATAAATATAGATGTAAAATTGAACTGTTCTTTTCAAATACCTTTAACTCGAATCTAAATAACTGAACTTAATCCTGAATGAAGTTAAGCATACCGAGAAACTGATGGTCTTTCAGAGCATCCACCCATGTTTCTGCAGCTCCATATAAGGCTTTTCGTTCATCCGTGACGTTATGTTTCTCTTTCAGTTTCTTAGAAACAAAATACATGGCTGTAGCCCCACCATACTTCTATTATCCTTTGAGAAAAACTAAAATTTCCTGCACCATATTAAAGTTATACAGACATGTCAGCCACCAAACCTCAAATGAAAATTCCTGTTCAAGAGGTTTTCTTCTGCATAGAATAATAGGATCAAGGTAATTCGACGTCAACAATAACCTAGCTATAACATTGAGTTAAATTGAAGATATATAAAACCCGGGAGTTAGAACCTTGAGACTACTTCAACTCTGTCCCACAAGCATACACTCACAACCTCAGCATACAGCTTTATAAAACTGCAATCCTACCAATGGTGGAGTCGTAATGACTATCAACATATGTGATTATGTTTAGAACAGATTAACACCTATGCATATCCTTGATACATTTCTAAGCCACATCAACCTGGTTCTGAACATAGCATTTTAGAGCCCACTGCTCACCCATCCTTATATTCTCTAATTTCTAATCTTGATCTCTAGTCTTCTCCCTCTACCTCTCCAATTGATAAACACAAACAGATGGGATAATGGAAGAAAATAAATATACATATATATCTATACACTTTGTTCGATTAAGTCAATTTCTTAGTGAACCAAAAAACTAACTCCCCATTACCACGAGCCATGCCTACAACTGTCTGTACGAATTGAAAAGTACCTATATCCATGCAATCACAAATTGAAAATGAATTTTTTTAATTTAGAAACCCATAACTCCCCAGCTAATATAGAATTAAATGAGATAAGACAAGATTACAATGGAATTAAAAACAAACGTTGTAAAAACTAATAGAACAATGCAACAAAGCTAGCTAAAATAATCCATAGATTGATCTACTATCGTACCATGTGTGGTTATGTAGTTGAAAGACTCAAGAGCCTCTTTGTAATTTCTGTATATGTTTGGTGATAAAACATGCACCAGGTGATTATCCACCCACCTACATGGCAAGATATGCTTATCGATCAGTTACATACAGTACCTAAAAATTCTTTAGCAATAAAGATATTGTTCTCCCCAAAAATCTCAAATGGGTCCATTAGAAAATCTGCTTGTTAAAAAGTACAGAGCTTAAGGTGTTTAAAATGTTCAAAAGCTTGTAAAAAAAAGTATACTTAAGCCACTTCCTCTCTTCCTCTGAGTTCAAGGTGGAGTTCTCCGGATGAATTCTTTTGTACAACTTATCAATTATATCTGTACAAGCAAAAACAGGTCAATTATCTACAACTACCCTAACTGAAAACATTTCAACTTGACATAAAAAATTATATTCTTCATTTTCCCAAGTAATTTCAGATGAGACAGAACCTGTAGAATCTACCATCGGTACACCATCAACCATCAGAATTGGCACCTTCTTGTATTCAGACCACTTAATCTCCTTTTTGAAAATGGGATTCACCTCCACTACTTTATAAGGAATGTTGTAATAGTCCAAGAATGCTGAGGGGAAAAGAAATTGAACAGAAATTTCAAAAACCAAGAAAGGTAAAGATGGCATAGAATTGCAACCTCACAACAAGGATTCCCAGTTTGCTTGATGAAGGTAATATATTATCTAATGTTCATTCCCATATCATGTGAAAAATTGTTTGTCATCTACATGCAAAACCTGTTCTGCATCTTTATAACTACCAAACCTGATTCACTCTTATCTACCAAGCCTGATTCACTCTAATCTACCTCCTTTGTTTTCCTTAAAATTTCATATTATAAAAAATTCTTCTACGGGGTTAATTACCTTTAACTTTGTTGCAAAATGGGCAAGCCTCGTACTGGTAGAGAATTACATCCTTGGGTACAACCGATGAACGCGTTGGGTCATTAACCACATCTTGAACAAGAGACGAAGACGCTACAGAGAACCACCGACCAATTCCTGCAACATTCCGAACAGAAGAAAGATCGTACAAGCCCAATGGGCTCGCTCCTTGCGAAAAACACCGAAAATTGGATCCTGAGCATGTTCTGTGAATCGCCGATTGGCGGAGGAGACGCCGACAAGTGGTGGTGGCGGCGATATCACCACTTACAACTCGGTTAAGCAGATGAACTCCATTAATCCTTCTCATGGCGACCTAGATTTCACTGCAAGTTGAATTTGCTGCAAGGTTTTGCAAGGGTTTGTGAAGTTGGTGTACAGTAATAACGGTGGTCCGCGAAGCAGTAGATCAACACCTCTTCGGAACTTTCCTACTTGCGTATGGGAACGCGTCAAACATCCGCCCCCATGCTATCGTATTTCCGGAAATGCCCTTAAAGAACTTCAAATTTTAAATTCCTTTTTTAAATATTCATGTTTTTACTCATCATTTGTCCAATGAGATTGTTTTAATATTTTTAACTTATAACCTTTAAAAATTTAAATTAAACTATAAGTTTGGTTATAATAAAAATATTAAATCATAAATTTTTGAATGATTATTTCATAATTCTCACTACTAACTTTACTTAATTATATTTAACACCAAATATTTGTACCGATATGAAATCAATATGTTAAGTAATTCTTTAAAACATAGATATTAACATCAAGTCATGTAAGAATTAATTTGATGATATTAATAACAATAATAAAAGTTCAAGTTTTTAAGTGATGAAATTAGCTATAGAAACATATTAAATATAGAATTAAAGTTTAATAAATTGAAATTTTAAATTTCACCCTTTATTAAAATTGTTAGTTGAATCGAATGCTATCAAAATTTCAAAATTGAAACTTCTGAATTTTTTTTTTTTTTTTTTTGGAAAGAATGAACCATACCTCTTCTTTTTCTTAATTCCAAATAAAAGGCGGAAGGCCGGAAGGGCAAAATAGGTATTTAGAAGGGGAAGGGTAAAATAGGGTATTCGAAGTCGAAAATCGGTGCATCGGGTCTATAAATCAAGGGCCTCCCCCAATTCGTAACCGCGTAAGAGGCTTTTAGGTTTTCTGATTTTGCCGCTTCATCGAAGAAATCTCAATCGTTTCTCCGCTAGGGTTTCCATCGCGATAGTTATTCTCTCTCTTTTTCTTTCAAATCTCTCCACCGATTCGAATCCATTCCATAAACAAACACAGATGTCTCGTTGCTTTCCTTACCCACCTCCTGGTTACACGAGGAAGGTGGCTGGGACCGAGGCGGCCTTGATCGAATCGATTAAGGTTTGTTTGAGCTCTTTGGTTGGTTTTGATAATGTATGCTGGATTCAATTGCTGTCATCCAAAAAGTTATAATTCCACTTCCTGGAATTGTAACTTTTTGGATGGGGGTTTTGTGTAATCAGGATCGAACGGCTATTTGTTATTTATTCAATTACGTGGGAGGTAACTTGAGAAAGCAAAAATAGGTATGAGTCGAAGGGGGTTTTCTTGTATGGGTTGTGGCGAGAGTCCCAAGATCTGTACATAAAATTAGGAATCTTGATTTTGGATTTTTGGGAGTGTAGTTTCTGGTTTCAGTTTTGTTCTTCTGTATATGTCAAGTATTTGACCTGTAATATACATCTTAAGAAACAAGAGATGTTTGAGTTCCAGTGTATAGTGGGGTTGGGAGTCTATTAGATGTCGTTCGATTCTTTCTCGGATCTTGTATGGATGTTCCACCTTCATAAACCCAGAGCACTTTACTAAACAATTGAAACTTTTAATTTTTATAAAGATCGTTTATTCGTCATGGGAACATCTTGATTTTCTAAATGTTTTTTAATTTCGATTCCTGTTGCTTCGAGGAACATGTTTCTATAAGTTTCAAATGAAAGTTGATTAGGGTTTTCAGTAATTTGATAAACACGAACGCTTTTGAATCAATATTCCGCAGAACCGTTTTCTTTTTCTAAACTTCTTAGCCGTTTGAATGCATGATGTGAATGCTCGAATTTTCTACTTCGAATGTATGATCATCCGAGTCCAGGTGTTACAATAGGAATGGCTACCTTTTTGAAAGGTAGCAATGTATTAGTTAGGACATGGTTGATCTGTATGGTGCTTGCGTCCTCTGCTCTTTCTGAAATGGTTATTCTGGTGCTTTATAGCTCCAATCTGAAAGACAGCAGCGCAAGGTTGATAGAAAGAAAGAGAAAAGCAAGCACAAGAAAGAGAAGAGTAGGGACAAGAAACACAAAAGCAGAAAACATAAAGAAAAGTCTTCTCGTAGCCGTGACTTGAAAGATCAGAAACAGAAGGAATGCGTTAAAGAAGCCAAGAGCCTAAAGGGAACCAAAGTTGAAGCAGAACAAGTAGAAAAGAGTGGTCTTACTGAAGAGCATGGGCAACCAGTATGGCCTCAGAGCCCTACCTATTTGTCTGATGGAACTCAGATCAACCACAAGAGGAAAAGGGATGCTACCTCACAGCCTAATGAAGGTTGTAAACCTGGTAGGTTCTTCTTATGAATAATATAGGCTCTTTCATGAATATAAGTTCTCTTCGTTTGAACAAAACTCTAATATATTATTGATCGTGAACAGGAAAAATATTCCGAATCAAGCTGGCTTCTTCACTTAGCCAACAAGAGGATTTGTTGGCTGGCAGTGAACAAACGTGTTCTACATCTGGTCGTGATAGTTCTCTTGATCAAAAGAGGGATGAGAATATCAATGGACAACCCATTCAGCAAAAAACTTGCTTCACCAATGCGGACAATGTTGTTGCTGTCAAGGATGCCACGTCTAAACCTAAGGTCAAGGATCCTCGTTCGGTCCATGCTGTCAATGACCTAATTCCAAAAGGTAATGCTGTGCTATTGCCATTACCTCTTCGCACCAGAAGTTCTGCTGAATCTGCATATGAGGCTCTGTTTGAGAAGTGGGTACCACCGCCGCTTCAGTTGGAGCAACAAACGGACGATGAAGAATGGCTCTTTGGAACAAGAACAAGAAAGCATGATGAACTAACTATGAAGATCAACAAAGCTTTCAGTCCTGTTCCCAGTTGTAGAAGTTCCAGCCTGTGGCCGAGAGCACAGTACCTGTCGGATGCTGATGTCTATTCATTGCCTTATACGATCCCATTTTGATTTTGAATTCTTTACCTACGGGGTAATGTGTTGTACAGTGCTGCGCCTGTAGGAACAATCTTTTTCCTTGGCACTATAATTGTTCTAGAATCAATATAATTGACCTTCAATTTTCTTATCTTGTGGGCCCACGATGTATTCTACCGATTAATTATTCTTTCCAATATATCTATGATATTGAACGCATAGAATATATGCTGTAGAGATGATGTAATGTAATGTTGAGAGTTATATCGAGGACAAAGTACAGCCGCTTTTGCCTTAATTCTATTCTCTTAGGTTCCTTTTATTCTTTTACGATATTTTTAATGCTTTGGCTACTAAAGCCTGTATTCATGTAAGCTTGCAAACAGTATTTTCAACAGATTCCATCAATTTTTCAAAATTTGAACTAAATGCATTACATTTTGAGAGCATTGGCGAATCCTCATTGAAATGGTTTTGACGACAAGTAGACTTTGGCATCTAAAACATACAAGCACCTTTAGGGAATATTTGTTTCATAAATTTAAATCATTTATAAATATTAAAAAAATCAGTTTATTATCGATGTAAGAATGTTTGATACGGTGATACCCGAATTAACTCGACTCAGGTTATGATATACAACATACTAATTTTAAAAAAATCAACGCAAAGTTACTAAAATTCTCGAGCCCAAAGTTTATGAATCGTTAAACATGTGATGATCTAATGTTTCGTGGGGGCTGGGTTAAACGCATGCTCAAACAAGCAATTAGTATAGACTGGACTCATAGATATCATCATCATGTGAATGGAATTAGACAATATATGTTACCAGTACTAATCATGTTCATGCCTAGGGAGCAGTTCTTTTAGGTATCTCATTAATACATGAACAATTCAAACAGACAAATTGGGGTTAGCAATGTTCGTCATCACTAACAAACAGATTGCAAAATAAGAAACAAACATCACTGTTCTATTTGCATCTTGGAATGTCAGCCTGGGGCCGTGTACGATACGATCCATCATTCGCCGCTTCCTTAGGATGACACAGATTAAAGATATGCTGAGAAAAAGGCGAGTACATATGAAGTCGTCATTCTTTCGGCACGAGCAAAAGCATGTTCTTCCTCGATCATAAGATGGAACAGACATTCTGTGACTTCTTCTTCTTCTTCTTTGACTTTGGCGGCTGGAGCACCACTTTAATGGCTGCATCGAACACTCCTTTCACATTCTGCAATAAACGATCGAACAAATTCCTTGAATAAAATGTGGATAAGATAGGGTGCAGTGAAACAAGAACAAGTAGATGCCATGCCTGCTGAGTTTTTGAACTACACTCGATATATGCTGGGGCGCCGATTACTTTTCTCAACTCCTCTCCCTATAGTAAAGCACGGCAGAACTAAGAAAAAATCACCCTTGTATATATCCATTTCAGGCAAATTATTGATATCAAGTTATTTACCTGAACAGTGGAAATGGGCACTGCACCAGGGTGGTCTACGAAGAACTGCTTGTCATCCCGAAGATCTAAGAATTGTGAGCATATCCTCATGTCATGAGAATAAATATATTTGATTGTTGTTGATAATGAAGTAACAGACGAAAGTAGAATAAACTTGAAGATGATGCAACAGTAACTACACATTATGAACTGCTACATTCAACAAATGTGGGACAAAGGACATGGACGATACAAAAATAATTGAAAAATTGGGCAGTCATATGATCGTGAGATAAGTCTCAGTAATTTGAGAAAGAGTTATTTGGATATAAAGAATTTGTGGACCCGCACACATTAGCACCAAAGATCAGGATTAACCCATTATTCTTCCTGACACATGGCTACTTAGGCACCAAATTGACTGCTTAACCGCCCTGTGCAAAGGCAAAGCTGACTTCAAAACGAATAAATAATCCTTACCAAGTTTAGTTCCAACAAGAACTATTGGAACACCAGGTGCATAATGTCTCAATTCAGGTATCCACTGTGAGAACAATGTAAAGAAAAAAAAAAGCTTGTCAGCAAAGGTAATACTTTTTGTATATACAGTGTATATCCAGTGAATGAAGGTACCAATCGACTTCGTTGACAGCATACTACCTTCTTAGCAACATTTTCATAGCTGGCCTTGCTTATGAGAGAGAAAGCAAGAATAAAAACATCAGCACCTCGATAGCTCAGTGGTCTTAATCTATTGTAATCCTCTTGACCTGTTCAAAAGAGTAATTTTAAATTCCTTACTATATGAAAAATACTGGACTTGGTTGTTAGGTGGGAAAATTAGAACTCTCATTATGTGATTACCAGCAGTATCCCATAATCCTAGGTTGACAGTGCTCCCATCAACCACCACATTGGCACTGAAATTGTCAAAAACGGTAGGCACGTAGTCCTGCAAATCAGAAAGGTACATATGTCCTGAAATTAGAAATAAAAGTGAAATGGGAGGCTAAGGAAGCCAAAAGTTCCATTCATGGAGTAAAGAATAAGAAAATTATAGAGCCTAATATACATACTTGGTCAATGTTTTGATAACATATAAACTTAAAACTAGGAAGAGGTAAAGAAAACCTTCGATTGAGAACTCAGAACCTCCAGATAACATATATTGATATCTAAAAATTGAAGCATTTATTCAGTGGAAGAGTCATGAGGCAAGAGATTAAAAATTTTTCAAATCCTAAGTGAAGGTCAAAAGGATAAAAATTGATCTCTTGAAGATGGTCAGAGGATTTCAATTGATGGAGATTGTCTGCTAGTGCGTAACTTCAACAGATACATTATTACCAAAAGCGCAAATCTCAAGCACAAATCCAATTCGACAAGCTCCAACCAGAGGTCACAAGTTACAACATGCCAAACAATTTTCATATTTGAAAGGATTTGGGTAAAACGTATTATCTTCCAATCACTCATAAGAGATAAATTCCTTGGAGAAGAACGCGAAAGAAACAACAATCTTCAAAAAGGAAATCCAGAAACATAATATCCTTTTTTTTTTCTCCGTTGAAATCATGTTAGAAAGAATTAGAGAAGCAACGCACGAATTGAAAAGTTAGCCAAAGGTACTATTCAAGAACATATCCTCGTAATAAGTTTCCTGTAGGGGAAAAAAAACCAGCCCAGATTATCACCATTCCCTTTCTTCCCGTGGGTTGGATTTACCCACAAGATCCACCAAACCGTCGAACAAACAAGAAAAAATAATCTCAAAAAACCAAAACACATCCAAAACCTCAAAACTGCAGAAAAAACTCGCTATCCCTAAGAAGACTCACCGTGGGGAAGGTGTTGCTCGTATATGAAATCAACATACAGGTTTTACCAACAGCACCATCACCAACCGTAACGCACTTTATAAACCTGGACGCACTCATCTCCTCGTTAGGCGAAGCACCAGATCTAATGGGTGTGTTTCGTTCTTCTGCTTTTTCCTCCTCAGAATGTGTGGTGCATCAGGGTGCGAACAGAAAGAATCAGAAAACAGAGAATCAACAGTCTTAATCCATTGAAATGTGGGAAAATAGAGGAATCAAGAGAATGAGGGATCTGAATTCTTGAATTGGGAAATGCAGAATGGAGAGATCCCAAATTGCAGGAGGGGAGAGAGAGAAAGATGGGAGGAAAGTGAAAATGGGGGGTTAGAGAGAGAAAAAAGGAAGAAGAGAGAGGAAAATGGGGTTATTTTGAAAGAGGAATGAAAGAAAAGAGAGAGAACTGCGGTTGAAGCGTTCGCCGGCCTTCCCCAGCTTCTGCCAGCTATCCCACCTCCCTTCTTCTACCACAAATACCCACTTCCCTCCTCTTTTCTTTTCTTTTTTTTTTCTTTTTTCTTTCTCCTCTTTCTTTTTTTTTTAAATATATATATATTATATATATATATATTCCCATTTTTTTTAAATTTACTCAAGTTTCGTCCCTAAAGTTAAACGGAAAAGTTAGGGCATGTACGTAATTAAGTTTATTACTTGTTTTCAAATTCACTTAAACAAATGGATAGACTGAATGTATGTATTAGTAAGTTATTTTTTTAACACTGTTTCTAGATTCATATACTATGTAGGTACTTGTGCAAGTAAGACACTAGTCGGTCCTAGAAACGAAGGCAATGATGCGAGGAGTTAACAATTGAGCGTGCTTCAACCTAGGGATCACCAAGAAGACTTTTTAATCTATAGGGATTGTAGGGTTGGTTTGGTTAGGTTAGGTTATTGGTTCTATCATAATGTACTTCTAGCTATAGCCTTGGATGATCCAAACAGTATAAATTCTGAAAACAATATTTTTATATTTTCTATTGTTTTTATATTTTAAATTTGAAAATTGAAAATGTAGAATTACACTAAAAAAACTACGATAAA
This sequence comes from Telfairia occidentalis, assembly GCA_026257165.2. Classification (NCBI taxonomy): domain Eukaryota; kingdom Viridiplantae; phylum Streptophyta; class Magnoliopsida; order Cucurbitales; family Cucurbitaceae; genus Telfairia; species Telfairia occidentalis. The sequence continues at coordinate 1,203,388 of JAOANK020000030.1, read as the reverse complement.
TTTACTATTTTATGATAAACTCATTTTATTTTTAGAAGAATTATAACATGTATAACATAATATATTATAAATTATATAATATTATAAACTGCTAGTTATACAAAATTTATAACATAAAATATATTAATAAACTAATCAATAATATTTGAAGTTGAACTCCATATTGAGTTAGTAACAAATTACTATTTTTCCTATTTATGAATATATTACTAGACACGCTTGAACAATTGATTTTAATTAAAATCTAGTTTTTACATCTGCGGCCAAACACATGTCTTAATACATATAATATAATTCTATTTTCATTGAATCTCTTAGATTTAAATTTGTATTTTCATATCACTAGCCAAACAAATTTTTATATGATTCGAATGCTCAAAACTATTTTAATAAAGTTTTTCTTATCTTTCTAACTCCAAGTGTGTTTTAACTTAATCATTTCAAGTATATATAGCTGAGTGGTTAAAGTATTATTAATCCACTAGATCGATTGTAGGTTTGGATCAATAGTCTCGTATATATGATGTAATATTCTCTGAACACATTGAAAATGAATTGTGTTTTTTTTTCATTTGATTGAGTAATGTATAATATATTCATTTTGTCATTTGTCTAGTATGGGTTGTCAGTTTTTTATTTTACTTGGATGCAGCTTCTTAGTAAGATATATCATGTCATTTTTATATTTAATCATGATTTAAATTTTAATAGTAAGAATTGATAATTGTAATAACTTATTAAAAATTTGAAAATATATATAAAAAAAAAGTTAACTAATAAAAGTTATAATGTAATATATGGGTGAGTTTAACATGCTTTATGCGTTTAATTATAACTATCTTTCAAGTATTTAAAAAATAATACAAAAATAAAAAATCTTTTTTTATAATAAAAAAAATTAAATCAGATTTTATTAAAATGTTTTATTAAGATTAAGATTTTTGTTATAAAAAAAATGTATATATATTTTAGTACTAAAGTCACTTAAAGAAGTTTA
>JAOANK020000030.1:1152891-1163938 GCA_026257165.2 Telfairia occidentalis | reverse complement strand
CAAGTAATTGGGTCAAAAATTTTGTCAATCTACAAATAACATAGATTTTTTTTAGTTCAACAAATACGAGGTTGGGATCGAACTATCGATCTTTATGATGGTAATTGATGCCTTTATCGAACAAATATAGAGATTAAAGATATGTATAATTCAGAATCTAATAATGGATTCCTATTTAATTACATGTTAGCGATGATTGTAGCTTTTCCAATGTAATAATTTTCTTGTTAAAAGTCTAAGCTGGCTAAAGCCCATAACAAAATTGATATTGGCCCAAATGAGTATATGGGCCTTTTTGATCGGCCCATAAACTCGGGTCCATATAATATTCAAAGTTTGGAAACTGTCTATAAAATAAAGAAAAAAAAAACAGACCTATTCAGTAATTTTTTTAAAGGAAAATCTCTAGACTTAATATTGAATTTATCTTGATTTTTTTAAAAACAAAACCCACTGTGATTTAAAACATAGCAAATTTAAATTACCTCCATATCAATCTCAAAATAATTTACTACTCATTACAATTATTCTAAATTTTAACATTCTTGTGAGATTGAATTCACCACACGAAATTACAGATAGTCCATCATCATCACATACAATACAAAGTTAATGAAAATTTACTCTCTTGGGTTCATATATATTATGGTTAAAAATATAATGTCTACGCACCAAGACGGTAAATTACCTTCATAATTTATAATTTTAACAACGTTGTAAGGTTAAATTCACGACACGAAATTACGAATAGTTCATTATCATCATATACAAATAAAAGGTTGATGAAAATTTACGCTCTTGGGGGCATATATTATATACATTATAGTTAAAATAGTTATTTATATAAAGTTTTTAAGAAAGATTTGAAATAGAAAAAAAGGAAATAAAGGGATTTTGGGATGATAAAATAGAGGGGAACATATAAGAGCTAAAGATGCAAACTGGTGACTCACACAGAATGTGACAGTAGAGAATAAGGGAAGTGGGGATTCAACAGTTCAAAAGTTGCAGAAAGCGAGTTCCCCTTTGTCTTTTCAGTTTTTTTTTTTTTTTTTTTTCCTTCTCGATTTTTCAAAAAATTATTGTCCTTTTTCTTTTTTTTTGAGAAGATATTTGTTTTTGTTAAAAAGTTGAGAACAATTTTTTTTTCCTCCCTGAATAGACAGTGAAATAGGAGAAATGTATTGGGAAAACCCATCACTCCTATGAGAGCAATAAGCAAAAAAACAATTGAAAATTTTAAAAGAAAATACTGAACATAATAATTTACGGAAAAAATTCATAAACCTACGATCCACCATAAAGAAACTCTACTAGTGAAAATTTGTTACAATCACATAAAAATTTTCTTTCGGACCATCAATAACAAAATATTCTCTCAAAACTTTATACTATTCATACTCTTCTCATTACTCTCAAATAAGAGAATACAATAAAGAAATTTAACTAAATCGAAGTAGTATACCAAGTTTAAAGTGTTTCTAATTGAAATGATTAAAATGAAAGCTTACTGAGTCATTTATATAGCGTTGGAACCAGCAACTTCACATAACCTTTTAGATTTCGGATTTCTACTTTTCTAATATTTTCCCACACACCCAACAAAATTATTAAGAGACATACAATGTGGCTGATAGTTTTGTACCATTGAAAATAGAAGAAAAAAACTAAAAATAATAATTTCACCTTGAATCTAAGGGTTTTTTTAGCTAAAAAACATGTGGGATTAGAAATTCGAACCTACGACTTTTTGATCGGGAATATATTCCTTGAATCTAAGAGTTAAAAAGTTAGCCACAATATTTTTTGTGAAATAGCCTTTTGGATAAGAATCGTTTGGTTAATAGGTTAATAATTGTGCCAAAGTGCGACATTGAATGATTGAATTAAAAGTTTTGTTCTTCATGAATTTTCTTTCTTTAGTTTCTAAAAACCAGGGGTTTAATTTTATGTACTTAATAAGGTTCTAATCATACTGCAAAATTTCTCCAATATATATATATATATATATAGTCCAAAAGTAAAATTAACCATTTTCGTGTTTTTTTTTTTTGGGAGCGGTTAACCATTTTAGTCTATGAAATTTGTGCTTAAATTTTATTTATTTGTTATTACGATTTTGTTAATTCAATCTCTCAAAATCACCTTTTGACATCACCAAAAGTTTACTTAATTTTCTTTTCTAGACGTGACAAAAAGAGGCACAAGCTGGCATGAAATTAAAAATGTATCAAATAATAAAGTTATTTAACATTTTTTTTTCCATTTAAACTATCGAATTTGAAGTATTTAACAAAACTATATGAACTAAATTGAAACAAATACAAATCATAGCTACAAATTAGTGGTTCTAATTAGACAAATTAATAATATGTGTCTACCACAAATAGGGAGAGAATCATGTTCCATATAAATCATGAACCAAAAAAGAAAGAAAAAAAAAAATCTTGAGTCCACAAACTGAGAGAGATTATTTATCTTTATTTTTTAGGCTTTTTAGTCAATATGGAGGGCCAAAAATTTGCCACGTCAACTCTAGTTTTTTTTTTTTGTCTTTTTACGGAAAATTATGATACCAAAGCATAATCATTAAATTAAGAAGATTAAACTTAATTTACATAATAATTAATTAAACTAATTAAAGAGATTCTTCTCCAATGATCTCACCCAAAACCTGTTCATTGCATTTTCAGCTAATAATTCTGTCTCCATGCTGCCCACCCCATTCATACCATATATTATATTAATCTCTCTCTTTTTTTCTTTTTTTTTTGGTCATAACATTAATAATTAATGCTTAGAAACTAAGCTAAAAGTGCTATATATTATTGTTTTCTCTCAATAAATAACATTCTCTCTTGTTGTAGTAAAAAAAAAAGAACCATAATCTCATTACTCAACCATTTGTTTTTTTATTTGTCACATCACTATTCTACTAATTACATTACTTTTCTATTAGGATCACTAATAATGGTTAGTATCAGAGACCATTCTAAATCATTTTCTAAAACTTAAGAAGAATTAAATTATTAGACTATTCGTTGTCACATTGTTATCTTACTGTCGTGCCATTTTTTTTTATTAACATCACTTACGACAACAATATGTTATTACAGAACATAGGCCCATTAGAATCATTTTTAAAACGACTAAGGTCTAGTTTGATAATGGCTTCGTTTTTTTAAAAAGTATGACCTTGCTTCCTTACAATTTCTTTGGCATCTGTCTTCCGTTGATCACCTTTCTTAAAAGATACATTTGAATTTCGTGTCAAGTTTCTTTTTTTTTTTAAATTTCAAAACTTGGCTTGAGAGAAAGTTGTATTTATAAGTTTAATTTTAAAAAACAGTAAACCAAAAACTAAATAGTTATCCAATGTAACGCTTAAACTATCTGATTTTGAAATTTAGAGGCTAAAAGTACGGTTATCATTACTTAGACACTAAGCAAATATGTTATTTTTTTCATTCTCTTCTTCTCTCTCTCTCTCATGTTGTGGTAATTTTTTAATTTTTATTTATATATATATATATAAAAAATATAAAAAAAATATAAATAATAAAAAACCCTAGAAAGCAAACATCTGAGGCATATGTTCCCTTGGGAAAGGTCATGTCCAGGTCACATGCAAATCAAAATCTAATAATATAATGGGCAGCAATAGGGCACCCCTTCAAGCCAGGGACCAGGTAGGGGTTCGGCCACCCTACAAAGTCTATTATTATTGAGAATCTGAATGAAAAACTGAACCCCTCCTTTTTTTTCCTTTTTCTTTTTGATGATAAAATAAAGACACACAGTCCCTTCGTTTGGTGGGTATCCCTAGTGAATGTCCACACAGATATGGTACAAAAGAAAAACCCCCCACCATTTCTAATAATAATGCAGCTGCCCCCCTCCTGCACTCACGTACATTTTTGTTTCCATACATACATAACATAACAAAACAAACATCGTCCCTTCTCGGGCTTGCATTATTCAAGAATACAATAATAACGATAATATAGAACAAACGATCGATCTATAGAGAGATGTTCGCTCTCGTATTTGGTATACAATAACGTTGACACAAAATCTCGTCTCGATCGAGAGGAATAATCATTAGAATGTCGACGGGGATCGAACTAGGGAGATGCTTTTAGGGCAATAATTGGAGAGGTTTTAGGGTTTTAGATCGAGAAGCTATGGAATGATGGGGTTGAAATATTTATTTTTTTCAAGTGGGGAATGGGAAACCTTTTCTTTTCTTTACACGTCTGAAAATTTTGAAAAGATTTTCAACTAGGAAGAGATTGTGTATATATAGTTTTTGTTTAAGACCCATTAAATAAATAAATAAATAAAAGTTTTTTTTTTTTTTTTTTTTTTTGGTGAACAGAAGTGGAATCCAACTCCTCTTTCAACAATGATTTCCCTTTTTTTTTTTTTTTTGTTTCCAAGAAGTAGTGGGGTTTTCCTTTTCACCACCTAACCCTTGAAAATAACTCAAATTTCAAAACCCCACCATTATCCAATCAAAAAATACCTCTAGATTCCTTCAATGCCCTTTAACTTTCAATATCAACTTCCTCTTCTTCTTCTTCTATAGATATTATTCTTCTTGTTCTTCATTATTTACAGTAATTTCAATATTCAATGAAATAATGCAATGAGTTTATGGATATATTAGATTATCTTTGTATAATCTTTCATATATATTATCCAAAATTGATTACAACTACAAGATAGTCTAGAGAGAGAGACAGAGAGAGAGAGAAGTAGTAAACTTTTTGGTTGGTTTAATCATGGTTTGAAGTGATATACCATATGATATATATCAAAATCAGTTATAAGTTTAAAAACTGATCAACAGTACTTTGAGAGGAATCAATTTTAATTTGTTGGTTTTTCAAAAGCCAAAAGAATAGCCTTTTGCCTTTAACTGCCTTAAATAGGGCTGCTTTCTTGAACTCAATATTATTCTACCAATCATTTTCTCATCTCTCTCATACAATTATAGTTCCTTTTTCTTTTCACATTAAAAGACTCACTACATGAGGAAATAATGGCTAAAGTTGATGAAACTTATATAAAAAAAAAAATCACCAAATTAAAACGATATTTTTTAGTACAGTGGGTTATTGGAGAAGATCAAGGAACAATTATATATTAACTACTTAACTTGAAAATAAAATACAAAGCTAATTAAACAAGAGGGAGAATAAAAATTAAGCTAATTAAGCTTATATATATTTCAAATATTTGACTTTAATGATTTATATTGATAAATATTGGTATTGAAATAATGTGAAAGTAGTTGGACTATGGGCAGTGTGGTTTTGAAAATGGGGTGCACCCATAGTTTTTTGGCTATCAAGTAATAATATTCAATAATATTTTACATATAATATAACAACAACTCATATTGTCCAAACAGTTTTTGAATTTGACAATAATAATTTAACACGGTATTTTAACAAGATATCATATCTTCAAATTATTGTCGTATCATTTCTTCTTCAATAATGTTGATATTCTTTTTTTTTTTTTTTACAGTTCAACAACATATGAAGTGGGGGTTCGAACCAATGACTTGTTGGTCGAGAAGATTGATAGTGCTTTATAAATGTTAATAATGTAAAGAGAGAGATGTATATTCAATTTTTTTTTTTTTGAGTTCGACATAATGTGGGGGTGGAGATTCGAATCCACGATTTTTAAGTAGAGAAAATATATCTTAACCAATTGAACAGAACTTTGTTGATGAAAGTAAAAGATATATGTTATTAGTTTAGTGAGAATGTGTTTAATTGTGATCTCATAAAATGTAGGACATTGATATATTATTGAATAATAATGGCAATGAAGAAAAACATAAACATAAAAATACACAATAATTAATTTTGAAAAATCAAAATAATAATCCACTCTTTGAGCGAATTATTAAATTCCTTAATCTGCTTCTATTAATTTGTTAATGACCATGAAATTAGGACGATATCCTCTCTAATTAATGCCCCTCTCCCAATCCCATTGATCTTTTCCACTCCACCAAACGACACAGAAACTCCTCCACCTGCACCCAAAAAATAATAAAATAAAATAAAAAAAACATCTCAAATACTTTTTAAATGACTGGTCTTTTACATTTATGCCCCCCCCTTTTATTCTTTTAACTCTATAATTAATTATTATAAATACATATATTTACCTCTGATGGTTCTTTCAATGAATAAGAAGCACAAGTTTCCTTGGGGAATTTAGACACAAGAATTCCAAACCCTAATCCTTTACTTTGCAAAACCTGTTCCATTATTCAAAATAAAATTAAAAAAAATCACTCTTAATTATTTAGTTGATGTAACCCCATATTAAAATATATACAATTTGTTTTTTTTTTTTTTTTTTTGGATACCTTGAATGCGTCCTCGTCGGTTCGATCATCTCCAATATAAACAGGCAAAACATCACTAGAATTTGCAAACCCTACGAGGAAGGGCATTTTGGAGAATATGATTATAAATATATTTGTAAAAAGAAAAAAAAAGAATTACAGCATTAAATTAGACGAGGTGGATGAATTACCTAATGACTCCAGCAAAAATTCCAAAGCTTTGCCTTTGTCCCATTTGATTGCTGGTCGAATCTCTAATACCTGTTGTTCATTATTTTTGTCTAATTTTGGTCAGCCACAAAAAATAATAATAATAATAATAATAATAATAAAAAATACAACTTTTCGCACGTGTGTATGAGATACTAGGATTTTTCCATGTATGTGAACAGAGAAAAAAAAAAAAAGAGAGAGAGAGAGAGAAAAAAAAAAGGTTATACCTTTCGTCCTAAAGTGAGGATCAATTTTGGATACTGATTAACCACGGATTTAACTTGATCGGCTAATGCAGCCCATTTCTGTAATTTTATTCAAAGAAAAATTTTAATCAATTTGTGGGTTTTTTTTTCAAGAAAAATAAAAAAAGAAAATAAGAAAAATGGTTACTTTTTCATGGACGCAGCGAAAATGAACAGATATGCAGAACTTGTTGTTTTCCACTTTGGCTCCCGTAATCGACTTTGTTATGTCTGACAAGGTTTTGTGTACCTGAAATTAAATAACCCAATTTTTAAATCCAACTTTATAATCCGAACAACTCATTCCAACTCATGCGGTTTAGGTTGGGTTGAAAATTAATTTTAGTTTGATTGAGTTCGATTCTTGAGTTCACTATATTGAACCGAACCAATCCAACCCAACCCACGATAACAAATGTGTCTAAAAGTTGTTTGAGTTATACAAATTGTCAACTCGAACAATTGAATTTGATCCAAAATTTCATAAAATCCAAGTCAACGCAACCTACGAACATCTCTATAGGTTTCAAAGTATCGACATCTTTTCGATGTTGGATTGACTTTTTAGCCAAACAAACCTCGTCAATCATGGGTAGCAGCTCACTTGCCGGTTGGAAAAGCACTGAATCATTTCCCTGAAAAAAAAAAAAAAACCTAATTTTAATCATTATTCACACTTTTTTTTTCTCTTTATATTTATACCCTATTCTTCGTTTTACCTTATATGTGTAGCCTTTTGATGGGCCTTGTATGTCCATGCCATGGCTTCCTGCATAGAACAGCTCGGCCAACTTCACGAAACCATACACCTGCAAGATTCATATATTCTAAAAAATGTGAATTAAAGATTAAATTTATCGTAATTTATAAATAAAGTTTTGAACTTTTGAGTTCGACTCGATAATTGTCTTTGTGTTTGTAAATATATACCTTGTCTCTACACCTTCCACTGATTATAGCGGTTGGAAAATACGATGCAACATTTCTTACGGCTGCTCTCATCTACTTTGAAAAAAATAGCTACCGTTAGAAATATTGAATGTTTTTTTTTTTTGTGTGTTTACGTTAAATCACGAATGAACTCAAAAGCTTTTAAGTATACGGATAGAAACCTCATTGGTCATGAATGCTCTATCGGGATCTTCGACGATTGGGGAGAGAGTGCCGTCGTAATCCAAAAACATGACGATTTGTTTCCCTTTAGAGGCGGTTGTAATTTGGTCGAACATGTTGAGTGCAGACGGGAGTTGAAGCTGCAATGCGAAAAGGGGAGAGGCGAATTTAAAATTTCATTTTACGACGAGGAAAAAAAAAAGACGAAGAAAAAACAGAAACTTACAATCCAAGGGGATTGTTGAAGAGAAAAAGTTGAGGAGTTGATTCGAGTTGGAGAAGAAGCTCTCATCAAATCAACAGAACAGGCAATGGCGGCTCTGCCTCTGTTTGCTCCATTTCCATTTCCATTTTCAGTTCTCTTCAAGAGCTTCTGTTTAGACATATTGGCCACAAGGCCGCCGATTCTTGTGGAGATGGCGACTGTGAAGGCCACTCCTATGTGGGATTTGGCGTCTGGAAGGGCGGGTTTCTTGTTGGTCATTTTTTGTGGAGTGAAAGAAAAAAGGGAAAAACAGAGCAAAAACAGAGGATTGGGATTTGGCTTTGGATTGGGAATGAAAGAGGGGAAGAAAAGGAAGAAGAAGACGAAGGGAAGTGGAGAAGAAGGGAAATGGAGGGGTTAATTTATAAGTGAGGTTCATATTCAGTTCTTCACTAATGGACGAAATCAAACCCATTTTTCTCTCTCTGTTTTTGCTTTAGTTTCTGTACTTTTCAGCCACCATTCTCAGACCCCACGCGACCACTCCCGGATCCCCACCACACCAAATATTATTCTCTCACTCTTTCACTCTAATAATGTTTATGTAAAAACATAGGTTTAAATTATAATATGGTTTCGGAATTTTTGTTCTATTTTGGTTCATAAACTTTCAAAATAATTATTTTGGTCATTGAACTTTTCGATTTATTCAATTTTTCCTAAACTTTTAAAATGTCTGTTTTGATGTTTGAACTTTCAAAATATAATCATTTTGGTTTTTGCTATATAATTTTTTCATTTCATATTTATTTGTCCAATGTTCATTTTCAATTTAGGTGACTTCAATATATACTCGTCTTAATACTTATATATATATTTGAAGATATGTCATTAGTTTGTTAAAAATAAAATAAATATATAGATCAAAATATATATTTTTTTAAAGTTGGGGATCAAAACAAACATTTTAAAAGTTTACAGACCAAAATGAAACAAACTTAAAAGCTCAGGGACCAAAACAGACATCTTGAATGTTTAAGGACCAAAGTAGAATAAACTTAAAAGTTTAATTATATAAAAAAAATGTAAACCAAAAATATATGGCTATATATTTTTCAAACCCACGTATTGTGGGTGTAGATAGATCATTGTATTTTAAATATGACTGCACTATTCAATACAATGCGGCATTTAATCTAAGTTTCGAATGATGTTTACTATTATATAATTATTTTTTAGCTCAATGATATACAGAGTAGAGATTTGAACCTCTAATCGTTTGGTTTACTTATTGAACAATGTTTAAGTTAACTTTTTTGTCTTTTTGAGTTCAACATTTGTGAAGGTGAGAGATCGAACCATCGACCTCTACAATAGTAGTACATGTCTTGATCCACTGAACTATACTCGGATTGGCAGAACTATGTTTAAATTAATATGAATAATGTTTATTGAATCAAGATATATAAATAAGATAGACTATTGTATACTTTTTTTTTATAAACTATGTAAATTAAAAAAAATAAATCAATTCAACAATGGTATGTGGATAGAGATTTAAACCTCTATATTTTTACGCTAACAATCACATGAATAATTAAATCAAACTAAAGTGATATTAATTAAAGGCAATAACTACTTGACATGTAAAATTAATATTATATTTTAATAATTATTGTCTTCTATAGGCCTATTCAATGACTCAATTTGATTGTTAAACTGAGCATAGTTCAACTGGTTAAAGACATATTTTACTGACCAAGAGGTCATAGGTTCAAATCCCCCACCTAAGCATGTTCTTGAATTAAGAAAAAAAAAAAAACTCAGATTTGATTAGTGAAGTGTAAGTGATTTTTAACTATGAATTAAGGTAGCTATTTTATTATTTATACATTATTATCGAAAATATCAATGATTTGATTTTCCAACTCTACAATTGTTAAACTGAAAAAAAAAAAAAAATGTAGCTACTATTGATATATATGAAGGTTTAATACAAGAAAAATTTATATTCAATGATGACTTTTTTTAAAGGTTTCAATGATGAATGACTTTTATGGTAGTGATCTTCATACATATGAGAACTCTTTGATGGAATTCCAAAAATGAGATCACACGTAGTTTTTAAGTTTAAAATACGGAAACAGATCATACCATTGTGTGTAAATAAGGAGGAACTTGTTATCCTAACATTGTTGAGCAATGTTGTGAGCAACTTTGTGAGCAATTTTTGAATCCTTCTCGACTCTTGGACGAATCAAAAACTTGATAAATTTCTTGGGTTTTAACCATAGACACTACAAAAAAATTCAGTTTCAGCGACAAAAATGTGCGAGGACATAAATTTACGTCGCTAAAAAAGCGACGGAAATAAAATATGTCGCATATTGGCGACGAAAAAAAAATGTCACAAAAAAGTGACGAAAATGTAAATTTGTCGAAAAATTGCAACGAAAAAAGGATATGTCGCATCATTTTAGGCGACGAAAATTTTTTTTAAAAAAAATGGCGCAAATATGCGACAAAAAATTATTTTGTCGCGTAAATTGCGACGAAAAAAGGAGTTGTCGCATCTTTGTATGCGACGAAAATTAATTTTGTCGCAAAATTTTGCTACGAATTTATATTTTCGTCGCATAGCTCGAAATCAAAACCCTCCACTTTCTTCTTCCCCTTCATTTTTCTGCGATTTCTCTCTTCCTTCCCCTTCATTCTCCCTCTCCATCAACCCCTCCCCTTGTCTGCTGTCAGCTTGTCACCGTCAGCCCATCGCCGGCCGTCAGCTCGTCGTCGACGTCAGTCCATCGTCGGTCGTCAGCTGGTCGCCGCCTTCGCCCAATCGTCGGTCGGTAAGCTCCTTGCCATTTTTTTTCTTCTTTTTGGTTTAGATTCTTATGT
>JAOANK020000030.1:1125973-1144493 GCA_026257165.2 Telfairia occidentalis | reverse complement strand
ACAAGGTAATCCGATTTTACTTTTCTTGGGTTGATTTCAAATTCGGTTTTGGGGTTTTTAAGTTTGAGTTTTATGGGTCTTGTTCGGTAACATGGTTCTTAGATCCAATTTTCAAGAGTTTCGTAATAAAGTATTGTTATTATCAAGAATCTAATACAAAAGATTCTTAAAGTAGGAATTGAATCTAAATTTAATAAAACTAAATGATAAAGATAACAATATCGAAATTGAAAATTAAAAAATAAGAAATGAAAGTTGAAAATTGGCAGAAGATCGAGAGGAAATCAAAAAATAATTTTTGAAAATTGAATAGGAAGAAAAGTCTATTGTTGTCCAAATAATATTAGAAATTGGGGTCATGTCAATGAAGTGAAAAAAAATTTGAATGGAGTGATTAGACAAGACTAGTTTGACAATCGTCATTCTATTAAAAAAATTTTAAAAAAAAAAAAAAGTGTACGAACTTGAAAGAGAGCAAAGGAGACCAAATTCCAACATAATATTGTTTGATTTGAAACACCGAAATTTCAAAAGTTTATCAATTTGATAAGATATGAAACATGCGCACAATTTGATTTGATATCTATGCACCTTCGTATCCTTACCCTAAATTTCTTAGACGACAAGATTAAAAAAGGTTACAGCTATAAAAAATATATATATATCAAAATTATATAAAATACATCTGAATTTTGTAGTTTGTTTCAAAAGTACTTCTGTACTTTCAAAAGTTTCAATATTACCATTGAACTTTGTTAAAGGTTTCAAAACTACTTTTTAACTAAAACTATGTTAAAAATTTAACAAAAAATATTGAGGTAGCTACCAATCAAACGTTTTATGTAAAAGATAACATGGTCTCACTTAAAAATTGAGACAAACTCATTAATTTATGAGATAACAAAAAATTAACCGTGAATAAGAAATTTAAGTTTGTGTTGAAGAAAGAGGGGAAAAAAACCCAACAGTTAATTTTTTGTTGCCTTATAATTCGATCGGTTTGTTCCAATTTTTAATCGAGGTCATGTCATCTTCAAGTAGGACAACTTGTTGGCAGCCACCTCAATTTTCTTTTAAGTTTTTAACAGAGTTTTAGTTAAATGGTAGTTTTGAAATGTTTAACAAACTTCAAGGAAACTTTTGCAAGTATAATGGTAGTTTTGAAACCTACAAAGTTCAAAGGTATTTTATATAATTTAGCCCAAAAAATATGTGCATTTTAATTATGGCTGAGTTTCTTCATCTCAAGTTATGCAAATATATTCATTTTGAACGTATAGCTTAATTAATTAAGACATTTTCAACCAAAAAGTTCGAGGGGTGAGTCTCAACATATTTTTGAACTAAAAAATAAAATCACACTAACAAAATTAATGCGTAAAATGGTTTTAAGATAAATTAATATATATATACATAGAAACGAACTTTTCTTTTCCTGAAGCAACGGGCCGGTAATTTTTTAATACTGGGATTGTGGGCTTCAACCGGCCCACTTCAAGATTTCTACGCGGCCTTGTATATGGGGACAGAACAATGGGCCTCCTTCTGAATTGTGGGCTTGAAAAGGCCCATCTTGATAGAATGGGGTTCAAATCCAGTGCACCCCGATAAAATGGGCCCATTAGCGTAATGAATAGGCCCATCTTTAAGATAAGCTTACATCAGTTTTTAATCCTATAAAATCTTCGAAATTATAGTTCTCAAAATTTTCAAAAACCTTATTTGCAATTGTTTTTAGAAAATGATTTAAAAGTAATGTTTTTTTTTTTTTGAGAAAATTTAAAATAATTACTATAAAACTCATAAACGTGTCTTTTAAGAATTAGGCGTTCTGGATGGCCAAGCCTGGCTATAACTATTTTACTTCAAATATAAGAATATAAGTGAGGGTGTTTTCTGTTAAAAAGAAAAAAGAAAAAAAAAAAGAGGGTGTTTAGTTGTTGTTCTTATAAATATATAAATACATAAAATTCGGGTAAAAAGGTCTCAAAGATTCATGGTCTGCAGATTTTCCAATCGGAGACGAAGACCCAACCCCTATATACCGGGAAACAGCGAGCTCGGTTTCTCTTCAAGATCCTTTTTCCCTTCAAATAACAGAGAATTTAAGGGCTTTTCGTCAACTCTCCGTTGTGTTTAATTCTCAAATCCTAATTTTCCCGTCATTTTTCCGAGAAGAATCGAAGGTTTCTGTCTCGGCGGGGGGTTTGGACTTTTAAAAAACCATCCTCCATTGATTCCACCCCTATTCTTGTTTGAGTTCTTCAATTTTGCTTGGGATTGAGAGGCGCTAGGTGTATTACCACTTCGGATAGATCGAGAACCGGGATCTCCATCTCCTTGGCTGCTGCGTGGGATCGCGAATTAGAGGTCGGACATGGATAATATATTCAACAAGCTTCGAAACTTGGACGCGTACCCTAAAATTAATGAGGATTTCTACAGCCGAACACTCTCCGGCGGCGTTATTACACTTGCGTCTTCCGTAGTTATGCTTTTGCTATTCATTTCCGAGCTACGTAGGTTTCTCTCTCTTTTCATTTTTATGTGCCTGTGTGTTTGGTCCGTGCATCTATTGTTGAATCTAGGGCTTACCATAATGTGTATTACAATTCAATCCTGTTTTTTGTTTAGAATTCTTCCTACTGTATTATGTATTTGAGCTTTGATTGGTGTTTAGCACTTCACGGTTGTTGTTCTATGCAGTACATTATTGAGTCCTGGGTTGCATTGGGCTAGCCCGTCTGACTTATGTTGGCGCCACAATTTTTTCTTCTTTATCAGAGTTTAAGTCATATGTTTATCAATATTTCATGCCCTCATCGGTTTACACTTGAAATAACTTGCTACCTGCTGCTGCGGAAGGGTTCTTATTATATGCATAGCATGGCTAGTTTAGGTCATATGTTTATCAACATTTCATTGCTGTTTGAGTTTATACTTTGTGGATTTTCTTTCATTGACTGCTTATTAACTTGAACTCCCATTGGTTGTAGGGTTGTATCTCCATGCTGTAACAGAAACAAAGCTCGTAGTTGATACATCAAGAGGAGAAACCCTACGTATTAATGTAACTTACCATTTCCTAATTTTGTATAGATGTTGTGTTTATATCATTATTTTATTTTTGAAGCATACATTGCATGTTATAATTCTTCTCTTGCTTTAACTGGAGAATAATTTAGTCGATTCATGTCAATTCCTCTTCCTTCTTGTTCTCCCAAGTGTAACTATGCCTCGCATTCTTTCTGGATGCTTCTAATGTTATGTGTCAATTTGTTTCTGTTAAACTATACATTCTTTCTCATTCTTTTTTGCAGTTTGATGTTACGTTTCCTGCCCTTCCCTGTTCTTTATTAAGTCTTGATGCAATGGACATCAGTGGAGAGCAACACCTTGACGTGGTGCGTATGGATACATAGGCTTTTCTTCTGCTTATCCAGATTATGTAAATTATTTAAAGTTGAGCTGTATACTGCATGCAGTGCAAGATTTATATATTTTTTTTCTCGTGCATGCAGAAGCATGACATAATAAAAAAAAGATTGGACTCTCATGGCAATGCTATTGAAGCTAGACCAGATGGGATTGGTGCTCCTAAGGTTTGTAATGTTATGACAATTTAAATTCTTTCTATTCCTTTCCTCCATCTGTTGCATCATATGGAGCTAATTTAATCTATGCTACATTAATGGTGATAGTTCAATCAGAGAAACTCTCTCATCTAATCGTATTGATTGTGGATTGGATTATATGTAACCATTTTTAGATTGGCTTCAATTTCACAAAAGTGATAAATTGATAATTATTGATCTGTGGCTTTACTGAGTGTTAGACCAATTCAAACCAACCAACAGGAGTGGTTTATTTGTGGTACCTCCTCCATTAGACTAAAACTCTGTTGGTTTTTAAGTGTGATTTGCATCCTATTATATCTTTATGAGAATGTAATTGGGGAAATCACTTGCAGCTAGATGATGAAATATTGTATCATCAATACAAATTTTTCTCTCCATGGGAACATGCATTGAAGAGACTGAAAGCTAAATGTTTTATTTCTATTATATTTTCGAAGGCTGGAATCTTTGTTTTCGATCTTATATTTTGCACCATTATATTCATATTACATTGAAAAATAAGTTCCGAAGGTGCCCATTTACCTCTGTAAAGGATATTTTAATATTGATCATACTAAAACTATTTTGTGGTTGCTTTGGTGCCAGATCGTGTCAATGGGCAGCTTTTCTCATAAAAAATGATCTAGTTGGTTGGAAATTGTTTTTACTTTTTTTTTTCGATGGTCAAATTGATTTGCATATCCTCCTTATTTATTCTTGTCCAAGTTGAAATAATTATTTGTAATGAAGTATGAATACTTTAATTTGAGTAACATGTCCAATCTACAATCCAAGCAAACTGATAGTATGAGAAAGGATTCGTAGGATGGACTGGATGCTGCATGACATATGATGGTTTAAAATGCTTGCATGTTTAATACAAAGGATTTCTAGTATTTTGAGTGATGAGAGGATATGGATCGTTGGTTCTTATTGTGGTTGAGAGCACATTTAGAAATTTCATAACGTAACTAGTTTTGAAAAAATGAAGGCTAGCAAGAAATTTGTGTACAAATTTCTTGACTTGTGCCAGTTGTTCCAATTTTAACTTTCTAGCTTCTTGTGACGCAAATGTCTCTATCTGTGGACATCTTCAACTGCTCCCACCCCATATATTATTTGTCAGTTGGACGTTACTGCCTTTATTTAGTTTTCTTTTTGGCTATTGTTCGTTTTGACTTTGGCACAGATAGAAAAGCCCTTACAGAGACATGGTGGCAGGCTAGAGCATAATGAGACATATTGTGGTTCCTGCTTTGGAGCTGAATCAGTATGAACTTTTCTCTCATTTGAGTAAATTGTTGATTATAGTTTCTTGTTGCATGACGTACCTCTAAATAATTGATCTATCAGGATATTCTATAGAAGTTGATGAGTCTGTTTGATGGTTGACACTGCAGTAAATGAATATATACCATATGGCCATGGCATAGTTGCACTTCTTTTTGGCTGCTACTCATTCAATAACTCATTTAGTCATTTTGATAGATCTAGTTAAAGCCCATTCTTGGAAAAGATGGAATTGGACTGAATGAATTAAGTCGTTGGCTGTTGGTTATGTCGTT
The DNA here is from genome assembly GCA_026257165.2 of Telfairia occidentalis. Taxonomy (NCBI): domain Eukaryota; kingdom Viridiplantae; phylum Streptophyta; class Magnoliopsida; order Cucurbitales; family Cucurbitaceae; genus Telfairia; species Telfairia occidentalis. The sequence continues at coordinate 1,139,311 of JAOANK020000030.1, read as the reverse complement.
TTGAGTTCCTTTTCTGTTCTTTCTTCTATCTTTTGAGAGGTGGCTTGGTACAATTCAATATTTATCTTGTTTTCCGTTGAAGTTTAACATATTTGGCGCCACATTCTCCCTCATGTTCTCTCAATTTATTCACTTAACTTTTTTTATCCTTTGTATTTGCAGTCAGATGATGATTGTTGCAATTCATGTGAAGAAGTTCGTGATGCTTATCGAAAGAAAGGCTGGGCTTTGTCAAACCCGGATTTGATTGACCAGGTTTTGTCAGGACAAGGGCTCCTGTTTTAACATATATTTTTTATTCATACAATTTTGAAGCTGACTTTCAAGTTCGTTTAAGTATCTGGAGTTGATGTACCTGTATATATGAATATACATGTATCCATACACTCATTACTCTAATGAGTAATGAGTGACCATGATGCTTAAATTTTCTTGTTGAGACTTTTTTATATCTGAAAATGATTTAAATATAAATATCTTGTGCATTGCGTCACCACCTAATGACATGAGTCATATCTTCCATCTAATGTTGGATAAATGTTTGACTTTCCCGGTCAGAATCAAGTTTTCCCATCCTGCACTATGCGATATAACGTCTTGAGATATGTGAGAACTTTTGCATCTGATCTTGGAAGCATTATAACAACATAATTTTCTTTGCCTAGGTCTTATCTTGAGACCTATTTTTCAATACAATGTTGATTTGAGGCATCATTGAACAAGAGCATACCACTTCTTTTTTATACACAACCCAGGAGTCAGGCAATTTAGACAACTTTCTACCGATGCATGTACTATTTGAGGATAATTGGTCTTTTTAGATTTTTCAATTTTTTATATCTTTTGTATGACGCCTAATTGTTTCATTAATGGACCGCTGGGTATTATGAACGTTATTTTTGCTTCCACCATTATGTGGTATTGGTTCGATGCAAAGACCCTCATTTTCTTCAGTATAGTAAGCATATGGTTTTTCTAGGTTATCTTGTTGACTTTTAGTTCTCTTTCTGTCATCAGGAATAATACTACCAGCAAAATATGCCTAGTATCCTAGGGATTGTTGATACGATAATTTTAAGGCTGATCTTTTTATATTCATTATCATATTTTTGTAAATATTTATGGTGTTCAGTGCAAAAGAGAAGGGTTTCTGCAAAGGATCAAAGATGAGGATGGTGAAGGATGCAATATATACGGATTTTTGGAAGTTAATAAGGTTGCCGGAAATTTTCACTTTGCACCTGGAAAAAGCTTTCAACAGTCAAATGTTCATGTACACGATCTGTTGGCATTCCAAAAAGAAAGCTTCAATGTAAGAAATGGTGTAGATGTGGTTTGTTGTTTTTTTATGAAAAACAACCAGTTGTAAGATTTTATTTGGGTTTTTAGATTAACAATCTAATTTAGTTGCACTTTCTTACACAGATAAGTCACAAGATTAACAGATTAGCTTTTGGAGAATATTTCCCTGGCGTGGTGAATCCTCTGGATAGGTAAGCTTTCACTTCTTTTCTTGGAGCTCCACGTTAACATAGAGATCACCTTGATTCTTATCTTGGATATCCTAAACCTTCTCTGCATTTATTTTTCATATCTTAATTTTTCAATTGTGTAGTGTGCAATGGAAGCAAGAAACACCAAGTGCAACATATCAATATTTTATCAAGGTTAGTTTTGTTTTAGTGTAGTGAGGACATATCATATATCGCATGCATTCCTAGTAGAATAGCTCGAGTAAGTTGAGCGGAGTATAAGTTGTCATGTCTCGTTATTGCAGGTTGTACCCACGGTTTACAAAGACGTTAGTGGGAATACCATCCAGTCAAACCAGGTTATAGATATTCTTAAACTCTGAAATTTGATTTTCTTACAATTGTTACTATATATCTTTATATATTTGGGCTATGCCATAAAGATTCTAGCAATGGATTATTGCAGTTCTCTGTCACGGAACATGTAAGGACTGCAGAAGTTGGACGCCTTCAGTCACTTCCTGCAGTTTTCTTTTTCTATGACCTTTCTCCTATCAAGGTTGGTTTTTCTTACATGTTCAATTTGTAATGAAAAGGCAGATTCATTTTTCGTTACTCATATAGACGATTTGTTTTGCATGTTACAGGTCACATTCTCAGAGGAACACGTGTCTTTTTTGCACTTCTTGACAAATGTATGCGCTATAGTAGGAGGTATTTAACGAAGTCCCATCCCCTTGAAATTTTTTATTTCATTTATTCAGTAGTAAAACCTTGTTACATCTCTATACTGAATTGACGGTACTACATTACCATTTCTCCTAGTAAGGAATATGAATAAACATTAATATGTTGCTAAATTAGGTCATAGCTAACTAAGCTATGCCTTCAGAATGGGAGTTTCTTCTGTTGTTGGACGAAAGAATGAACTCGTTTGTGCTTTATTGAGCGGTATGACTAACCGACGAATGCTTTTATGGTGGTTCTGTCCAGGCGTCTTCACCGTCTCAGGAATATTAGATTCATTTATATATCATGGCCAGAAGGTGATCAAGAAGAAGATGGAGCTTGGTAAGTTCAGCTGATCATTGACCCTATTTATTTGAGATGTTGATGCTATGAAAGCTTGGCGACAAATTCCAATTTTGAGAATGATCAAATCAAGAAAATCAATGGTAAGGTACAGGCTGTATTAGATTATGATTGGAGCTTGTTGCCATGATTTTACTGAGTCGATGACTCGGGACGAGCTGAGCTTCCAACTCGTTTCATACTTAATAAACCATTTGTTTACAGTTTCACTTTACGAGTCTTTTAACTGTCGTAAATGTGAATATCCCACATGAGAGGTAAAGACAGGATTCTCACCCCCTCAATTTGGATTTTTTTTTTTATTTTTCCGGGGCCTAGCCTAGACTTTAATTTATATATAAAATTTAATGAGTAGAGTCTATGTTGTCATAATATCTCTAGAAAAAATCAAAATGAAACAAAACCATATAAAAAAATGTCTGGATATTTCTCTTCTAACTTTCTTTAGCTTGCACTCTTACGATTATAACTATTTAACACTTTTTTTATATACATATACATATATATATATATATATATATGTTAAAGTTAAATTTTTGGATATTTTTCAAGTAGTGGAACGAACTTAAGTGGTGTAGTATTTTCAAGCTAACTCCATTTCTGTTAAGTTTCTGTCCAAGATAATATGACACAGACAAAAATTGAAAACGAGACCTCCCAGCGAGGACTTTATGAAGAAAGTGGGTTTGGCTCAAATTTCCCAATTATCACAATTCTTTTTGTTTTAAAAAAATATATAATTAAATTTTATGTTTTCTTTTTAATGTGAACATTTGTCTCTATTATTAATTTCTTACCTGGGTACATAAATGGTCCCATTGATTCTAATTGTACATACTAACTACACTTTATTTTATCTCATTTGGTGTAATTGCCAAACTTAATTACTTGTCCATTAATCTTTATAATCTAATTCTATGTATTTATTTTGTCCATTCAATTTTTTAGCTCGTTCAACTAGCTAGATTACATTGCCTCATTTGAAGTTTAAAAGTAAAGTCTCAGTTTGTTTGAACCATTGATCGATAGAAATATTTTAATCAGATGAGGTATGTTTAGTTTGCATTTTTTCACTTGAACATATATTAAAAATAAATATAATTCAAAATGTAATAACAACTATAATATTATATACCAAATATATAAATTAATTTTTTCTTGCGAACATAAATATGGCTATGGCTCGACTAATTAAAGTATGTATCTTTAATTTCATCCCGTTGAATTTTAAAAAAAGAACTAAACGGCTAGTTTGGGTTCATACCAATCACTTTAGAGCGAAATTCTGTCATTACTTCGCTTCAACTTCAAAAAATTGAATGAAACACACATATTCTTCTCTTACAATCATAACTTCCAGATTTTTTTTTTAAAAGATTTGAGGCAGTGAGTAGTGGTGAGTCGGTGACAGCCCACGTGGTCCTTGGCATGAACACCACTACTTTTGCTGATTTTTTAGTTTTTTGGGTTAAATATATATTTTAGTTTTGGGGTATTTTTTCAATTTAATCTCTCTATTATTTAAAACATTTTAATTTAGTCTTTACATTATTATTAAAGGTTAAAATACTCGACTGTTAAATATGACTTTTAGTCTTCATTTTTATATCATGATATTTTGCATTTACAGCCCTTTCATATGTAAACATATACATAGCTTTATATTGTATTAACTTCTCTCAACCAACACCTTACCTCGAACATTCGAGTCCGTCAGCATCAACCGATTCGTTTGACTCAAGAAATCTGAAGGAAAAAAAATGTAAATTTATGAAAATGTTAAGAACAAAAATAAGGAAGCAAAACTTCTTTTCCCTAAATTCATTTATATTGTTTGTAGATTCTAGATACTTTATGTCATAATTTCTTGGAATTAATTTTTATTTGGTCTTAAAAGTTTAAAGTTTGAAGAGGGAGACCACTTAAATTTAGTAAAGAAATTTCTACAAGTGATCTCTAAATGCAATAATATGGCAACTAAATTGAGGATAAATTACTATTTTCTTAATACTTTGTGATTAATTTTTTGACAAATTAAAATTACCCACAGAAAGTAATGGTCCATAGTGAGACCTATTGGAAAAAATGTAAAATATCAAATATTTCAAATTGTTTATGAAGTCTTCCCACCATCATAAAAAAGATTCTCAATTTCTTAATTTGCGAATTTCCATCTATTGTTTATTTCGATATTTCTCTGTAAAAAAAAACCGGACGTAAATTGTTGCCCAAAAAATGAAGAAAGTATTCTAAAAGAAACACAACATTATATATTATTAATATACTAAGAGAAAATTACAGAATTGTACTGCGATCTGACACTACCCATAAAAATAATAAAAATTACGTCTACATCCTCCGCCGGCCGCGCAGCTAAAAAAAAGTTGGCCGGCGGCCATGGCGGTGGCGGAGATTTCCCTTCATATTAACACCATAATAACTAACGACTTTAAAAGCCCTAATTATAAAAACACTGAAGAAACTGATTCTGCAAACTGCAAAAACTTAGTTGCAGAATCTCCTAAAAGACTAGACGACGCCTAAATCAAATTTACGGACAATAGTACAATCATCATCAACTTCAAGACGTGAAAATGGAAGCCCAGTCGATTTCAGACGGATATTTCTGCAACATACAGCTTTCTGAGGGCTGTTCCCATGGCGAATCCGTCGGATCGGGGAACGTCAGATCCGATAGAGGCGAAGACCCTGCCGACTCGTCGCTCTCGGCCGAAACCGGCGACGAGGAGTTCTCCGCCTTACAACAGATCTCCGATCCGCTCGATCGAACTTCCGCCGCCTTCAGATCCTCCTCCGAATCGATCACCGTCGGCGTCTGAGACTCCGATGCAATTGTAGACGAAGAAACCGATTTCGACTTCCTTGACGACGCGGCTCGCTCTGATTTCCCCTGTTTCTTCGACTCGGCCAAGCTTTGGCAGATGGCTTCGAGCTTGGCATCGACGGCGGAATGGAGCGGCTTGTATTCGCCGAAATCGCCGCCGACGGAGGAGCCCTGGTGCTTCAGGTGAGGGAAATTGAGCCTCGCGAAGTCGCCTCGGAGCTTGTAAGCGGCTTTGTCGTAGGCCAGAGCGGCTTCTTCGGCGGTGTCGAAGGTGCCGAGCCATAGCCGAGTGCGGTTTCTCGGTAGACGGATCTCAGCCACCCATTTTCCCCAATGCCTCTGCCTCACGCCGCGATAAAGCTTCGTCGATTTCGGTGGAGAACCTACATGCTTCATCGGAATCGCCTTCGGGCCCAACAAATTAACGCCGTTGGTATGGTTTTTCGATAGCTCTTGGTGGTTGATCTGTCCCCAATTCGGCTGTATTAGGGTTTGGAAACCGAATTGGGCCTGGATCTGCTGGATCTGAGATGGAGTCAAGTAATTGAGTCCGATTGAGCAGGATTGCTCCATGCCATTGCCATAGAGGTTTTGAGCCGAAAACCCGCCGGAAAATAAATGGGTCATCGGAGGGGAGCAATCGGAAGGATATGAAGAAGTGGACTCTGTTTGGATTGAAGAACAGTATGAAAGGTTGCTATAGGAAGGGGAAGAAGAAGAAGAAGAAGAAGAAGAGATACAAGAAAAATCACAAGTGGAAAACGAAGAAGAAGGAAGAAAAGAAGTGGCTGAGGAAGCCGCTTTCATAAAAGGCTCAAGCGCTTCCATTAATTCACCACCAAATGCATCCGACTGAAACGGTGAACTGCAACCATAGAAATCCATCAAAGCCGCCATAACTTAAACAACACAAACAACAACAACCACAAGAAGAAAGAAGAAGAAAGAAGAAGAAGCAGAAGAAGAAATCAACTAGTTTTCTACACAGAACGGATTAAAGAGGTCTGTAATAAACAACCCCTTTCGCTCCAAGAAGAAAGACGAATCAACCTTGAGGGATCAAAAACAACCCTCGAAGCCGATCTGAAAAACCCAAAACAAAAATTTACAAACAGATCTAAAAAAGAATTAGTTCCACAAATTAAAACACCCAAAAAAAAAAAAAAAAGCTGGATCTCGATTCTGGAAAACACCTGGCCTTTCGAGAAACCCCTTCTCAAGTTTGCTTTCTGTTCATTCTAAAACAAACCCAAAAATCAGAAACCTGAAAGACAGATGATTAACAGAAAGGGATTCAGAGAAGCGGGGATCGCAGAGGGGGGAAAGAAGAAGAAGATCAAAAACAATCAAGAACAGTGAAAAAATCTCTTCTTAAAAACTTTTGTTCTTTTGGAAATATTTTTCTCAAACTGGGAATATCGCTCAGTCTCACTCTGTCTCGCCTTCGTTTGCACCCTTTGGTTTTTATAACAGCCGCACCCCAAAATTACTTCTCTTAATCACTTTTTTAATCTCCATTTATCTAACTGTAATTTAGCTTCATTTTCTTTTATGACGTCATACTCCTACCCCGGATGCGCCGCATCCAATCAAAGGATGACACGTATCCCTTTACTGACACGTGTCCTTCGACTCCACCGCCAGGTGTCGACGATCGTACAACCCTTGCTTGTGGCTCGTCTTGAAATTTGTTGACCCGAAACTCCGGTGTTCATACTTGCTTTTTTTATAATGCTGTGGGCCCTAACCCCACTTGTCTTAGTTTTTTGTTTTTCTTTTATTTTGAAAATAAACAGTAAAAGTTAAAAAAAAGTGTATAAAGTTACGGACTAAATTTACCATGATTCACGTAATTGGAGGAGTCTAATAGCCAAAGTAGATTGGACAAACAAATATATTATTTTATTTCATTCTTTTTATATGACATTAATAATGACCCATTAATAAAACCAATAAAGACTGATATCTATTTAGAATCCATTTTTTAGGTCAACAATATGGAGAGTGATGATTTAAACCTTCGAACTTTTAGTCTATAACATATGTTTTAACCAATCGAACTTTGATTAGCTTAGCTACTTATAATCTTTAGCTATGGACTAATAAATATCATGTTGATATTTAAATTAAGATTTAAATCCTTCCATTTTATGCAGTGGAGTGGAAAGTTGGCACTCGCCCCAACCATGTGACTTTTGTCGGCTGGAGGAGCACTGAATCGGTGGACGAAGGCTAGTGACCACCTGAGCCTCCGTATTACAAGGTAAATTTTGATGTAGCTTTGTTAGAGGGGAAGGCAGGTTTCAGAGCCATCATTTGTGATGCAAACAATGATGTTTTATTGGCAGCTGAACAGTCAAAACATTTTTGTGGTACAGTGGAGTTTGTTGAAGCAATAGCAATCAATGAGGGAATTAAGATAGCACACGAAGTCGAAATTCAGCTTTTTTGGGTGGAATCTGATTCTCAAGTGGTATGGAACCTTATACACGGCAATGATAACTTTGACAATGAATTACAATTAATTGTCGATGAGATCAAAATGGCTTTGAGAAACAGGGTTGTAGAAAACATTTTTCTAATTATGCGTGAGCAGAATGAAACAGCAAACACATTAGCAATTCATGTCATGCACAACATTTTTTCAAAGATTTGGCTGGAAGACTATCCGTCATGAATCTCGTGAGAAATTCACACCCAATACTTATTTAACTTGTTTTTTGTTTGGTGTACTAAAAAAATATAAAAATCCTTTCATCTTAAAATTTTCTAACTTGAATAATTGGTCTTAAAAATAAATAAATAAATAAAACTGACTTTCCAATCCCCTATTCCTTGTCTAGGCGAAAAAATGTCTATTTTAACGGTTACTCTAAACAAAAAAAAGTAAAGTATTTCAGGGAGATCTCAAAATTTATTGCTTGTCCAACTTTATTAGTCTATGAATCATCCTATTCAATTATTCATTCACCAATATACATTTTTCAACTCAATTATTGTACTACTAATTTATATCATTTCCATCACAATTTATTGCATGTCTAATTAGTTCAAAATTTCTCACTCATATTTTTCTCAAAAATTTCAACCGAGGAATTGTATATCAAATTGACCTAATATTTGAATAATTCATTGAAAACTTTAAATATTCCTCAATTTTCAATGTTATCTTCAATGCCTTAAGAAATTCATTAAGTATCTAATCTTAGAGCAGCGAACATAGTTGTTGGCTCAACAACACAAATTAATATTATTCATCACTCCTTCCTCGATCTAGAAGAACCCAACATGAAAATTAGTTGATACGTCGAAATCATTTAAATTTTTTTGAAAATGTTATTTAAATAGCAAAAAATATCTTAAAGTCCAAAACAGTAAATTAATCCATTATGGATGTCATCTAATTACTTTAGCTGGTATGATTAAATTTAACCAAAACTTTCAACAACTTTATTTATTATTATTATTATTATTTGGGGTAAGTGAATTATTTTAAAATTTCTATGAAAAAAAAAAGTATAAATTAAATAAAATGCAAGAAACCTTATCTGTAAGTTTGTGTGGTGATGGAGAAGTGAATGGACGGCTTCCTGATATCATAAATGATTGTACCAAAACTCTTCACATCTCTTTGACTTTTTTGCCTTCTAATTAATAAATACTTTCACTAATTTATTTATATATATATATATATATATTTTACTAATTGAATTAAAAGGTGGGTTTAATTTATAATGTATAGTATTTATTGGTGGGGGCTCTCATTACTTTTATTTATATCCTCCCACTTACAGTCACTCATACTTATTTTTAAGTTGTTGAGTTTTTTTTTTTTTTTTTTGGTTAGCCAATCAAATGCTATAAGATATGATCACTTATGATTGAAGCTTTATTTTAGGGATATAGTGAATTTTCAACTTCGTAAGGTGTATCCAAATTTATTCTAAACTTTCAATTTCCTTTAGTTATATCTTAGACTTTGATGAGTGTCATAATCATTCATTTAAACTTTAAAACCTATTGCAATATTTACCTTATGGTAGACTTTGGATCGAAGAATCGTTGAAAAAAATATATTTTTATGTGCGTTCAATGAATTATAAAACACATATTAAGAATGAAATTAGTAGGATTTCAAACAATAGAGGGTAAAAATTGCAGCATTTATCATAAAGTTTAGAGTCTAATTTGAGGTAAAAATTAATACAGGTTGTCAAGTTTAGGGTAAATTTTGATTATTTTACTTTATTTTATTTTTAACAAATGTAAAATAATAGAGTTCATTTGAGCTTGGAATGAGTATAAACTTATTTGGTTATGTTTTCCTTTTTGATTTATTATTATTATTTAAGAAACATGTATGTTTAGTAAATGTAGATACGCAGAAGATCTACTATGCGCTTGGTGACTATATGAGTAAAAGTAAGATAGTAGAGTTATAAGATAAAAATTGTCAGACCGAACATAGTTTATTGATTGATTAAAGCATATCTCTCTCACTAAAAGATCGTAAGTTCGAATCCTCACTCCCACATATCATCGTTGAACTCAAAAGAAAATTATAAGGTAAAAATTGTTGCGAGATACAATGATATATTCTTTTTCTTTTCCATAAAGAATGAAACAACGAGAGACAGAGAACTAATTTTGCATCCATTAAAATTGTTATTAATAGGCATTTATGATTTGAGTTTTGTTTTAAATGAAATTTCAAAAAAGCTACTGAAATGGGTTTGGTAGGTCAATACCCACTTGGAATCTCCTTTTTATTTCCATTGGTTCTAATTTTCTTTCATGATTCTCACTTTTGAATTCTTCGTTGGTGGCTCATTTGGTTGGCTAACTAGATAAGACCATGTTTTGGATGTGCTTATAATTATTTTCTTTTACTTTAGAATTCTAATCAAAATCAAAAAGAAAATTTCAAGACACAATCGAATTGATCATAGAATGAATTTATCTAGCCCAAGTAGTTAATATTGTAAAATCAAATATATATATATATATATGTTTACTATATAAACTTGTTTATTATAGATTGACTATACATTTATTAATTCCACACCATATGGAAATGAAAGATTATATAATTGAAACATAAACAAAATTCATAAAGTTCATGGAAATTCGACCAGACGCGTGGCAACACTAGGGAATAGTCACACGTCCTCCTATATGGTGGATAATGTCACTAACACCCAACACTCTAGAAGTGCTCGCGGCTGAAGTCACAACGACCACAAGTTCATCTCAGCACAGATCGAGATCGCACCCACCAATCCTACTAGTTGAGGTGCACCAAAACAGATATGCCCTATTTGTGATTTCCACCATCCACTATGATTGGCGCTAGATAGGGAGCTACCGCCTCATGCACGCTTCCTATAAATATCAACGGAACGCCCTAATGGCAGGTACGTGTGAATACTCTTAAAAATTGACCTAATTCTTGAATCACATAACTAACTTGAGTGTCTAAGTGTTACCCTTTTGCAGATTTTGCAGCTCACCGCACTTCACGAGAAGGTTCGGGGAGAAAGAAATTTAAGGTCAATAAGTAAAATTGCTTTCAATTGGCTATTATTCTAAAAAAAATTCTCACTGTCAACTAATAATTTATCATGTCAATAGAACTAACCCCGTAGACAAGTAATTAGGGGGGTGCGATAAGAAAATGACGTCAGTATGATGTCCTGATCGGGAAATCAGACGGTTGTTGTTATCGGGGTCCATGAGAGGATGATGGGGAGGCAAGCAGAAGATAAAAAGTCGTTAACTATGGGTTGTTAGGTTGACTGAGTAGTTGGGTTACGTTGGGGCGTGGAGTTGGAGTTGGAGTGAAGGAATTCAAAAAAGTCACGTGCGGCGGAGACAACTGCCTCAATTTCGGCGCCGGCTTACTAATTTACTATTTTTCCCCACTCTCCCATTCACTGAGTGGTTTTAATTTTTATCGTGCTTCCAAAATAAATAAATAAATGAGAGAGTGGTTTAATCGCCTCCATCATCTCCACGCGCTCTCTCCCCGATTGTAACGCTACTGGCCAATCGCGTGTGCACGTGGCTATTACACAGAGATGGGGCGCGTGAAGTACTATGGAAGAGAGATGGAGAGGAGAGAGAGAGAGTGTGGTTAAGTTAGTTGACCATATTGAGTTAAAAGAGAAGTGTGAAGCACGCAGCCATGCCATCGCTTTTTATTTCGTGGTTTAAATTCTATTTTAGGTTTAGTTCATTTTCATTGATTTTAGTTCGTATATATTTTTTTAAAAAAAATATATATTCGTTTTCATCTTTAAACTTAAAAAAAATGACTATTTTGATTATTTTGATTCTCGTGTACAAAATTTTAATACGATTTGTATTTACAACAACAGCACTTTACGACAAATTTATGAGTATATTTCAATAAATTTGGTTTTTTTCTTTTTTGGAAAGTGTAGTATTTTGTGTTAAAATTGTTGTAGAAAAAATGAGATGGAAATAAAACTAAGAAATCAAAATAATCATTCTTTTTAAAGGCGCAAGGATGAAAATGAGCATTTGAAACGAACAAGGGCTAAATTGGATACAAATTGAAAGTATAGAAATTAAAATGGACATTTCTTTTAAGTACAAAGACCAAAACCGTGTTTAAACCTTATTTCACTATTATCTTTTCCGTCATAGTAAAGCAATAATCTATTTTTTAATATTATAATTCAACTAGATCCATAAATGAAGAGTTAGGCCATTAAGTTATAAAAAAGGGGTTTAAATGCCTTCACCTTGAAAATTCTCGTATAGAGACAACTTTTTCATCACATTAGACGTAAACCATTTTTAAAATAGTTTAAAGTTGTTTGGACGACCCAACTTCTCATTACTTCTATAATGATATGATATTATTTTCATCCAGCATAAACTCTCGTGACTTTTTTTTCTTTGATATTCAATTAGAAGGCCTCTTATTCAAGAGTGTTATTGAGGTGGGGCCGAGACGAAGATGGAAATAGCTTTCTTATATTATATATTATATGATATGAATTGATCTTTATCTTATAATGGTCCAAATAAAGGTGCATGAATGTGGAAAGTTGGGAAAATAAAATCATATTAAAAACTTGAGAAAGAGGCAACCATTGGCATGCTTGATGAGATCAAGACCAGTATTTTGCACACTCCTTTACCTTTTTTCCAACAAAAGTACAAAGGGAATAGAAACTATTGGAATATTTACATACAAATATCCACCACTAAAAAAAGAAAACGTTTTTTATTAACTTAATTAGAGTTGGCAAAATTTTAATTAAATTCTTTCTGATTCTCTCCTGAAATAATAAAAGTTATAATTTGATAATTATTTTATAATAGGTAAAGGTTCATTTTTTAAATACAAGTTCATTTCTTTTTTAGAAAAGTAGAAAACTCATAACTTTATCTAACGTTTATTAGTGTTAAGGAACTTTTTTTTATATATAAAAAAAAATGTCATCAAATAAAACTTAAATGAATTCAATTCTACGAGTTGAGTCCCACTAATGAAATAAAGTTGGAAAATTTAAGGTAGTTAATTAGGATTTAAACCATCATTTCACATGAAAATTTTTCTAACAAAGAGTCTCTCAAAATTTTTATAAATTGTTCGGTAATTCTCGAATATCGTATATTATTTTCCACAAAATTCATTTGAATAAGCCATAGATATTGATTGGGAACTGTTATCGAACACAAGCTCCTCTTGCCTTGCAAGACATAAGGAAAAAGAACATTTTTGGCACTTGTACATGCCATGCATAGCACAAGCTTCTTCTTCTCTCGTGCCATATAATGTAGGAAAGGGGTTTAAAGATTCCTAAAGTTTTTTAATACATTATTAAAATTACCGTAACTCATCGGCGTCAGTTTTTAAATTCTAATTATTGGTGGATTAACAAAAATCTATTTTTA
>JAOANK020000030.1:1112637-1125873 GCA_026257165.2 Telfairia occidentalis | reverse complement strand
TTTATACAACCTACTTGCTTTCCTTTTTTTTTTAAAATTCTACGGCATGTGACGACGGGAGATTTAAACTCATGACTTCTTTGTTCGTAAAATATGTCTTTAACCAGTTGAGTTATGCTTGGTTTGACTATACAACTTACTTATTTGTTAATAATGATGTTTTTTTTAGTTCAATATTTAGAAGGAGAACAATAATAAATATTTTTTTTAGTTCAACAACATGTGGAAGTAGAAATTCGAACCCACGACATTTTAGTTGGAGAAATTATACCTTAATTAATCATTAAATATGCCTTAATCAATAATAAGTACTTTATTTATTAAATTATGCTCAAGTTTAACTAAATGTTGTCGTTGAGTATTGGTTTAGATGAAGAGAATGAGAAAAAGAAACTTGAAAATTATGTATAAAAGTTATGCACTAGTGTAATTACATGATGATGAACTTTCTTGCTGATTTGGCTTCAGGGTCAAGCCAATTCTAAATTAACTACGTTTTATTGTACAACAAAATAAAGTTTTTTTTTTTTTAGTTCAACATTTGTAGGGGTGGGAGATCGAACTATCGACTTCTGCAATAGTAGTATATGTCTTTATCCACTGAGTTATGCTCTGATTGGCTACAGTGGAATAAAGTTGTAATAGTTTTATATGATCTCATTGTTAGGTGTTACGTGCACACGTCTCAATTTAAGAATTTCGTTCAAAAAAAATGTTATTGAGAGAGAAGAAATTTTTTTAATTTTAACGTTGAAACAATTGTTAACACGTCACAGTTAATTAAACAGTCGGGTTGTTGGGAAACAAGGAGTTAAAATAAAAGAAGAAGAAGAAGAAAAACCTTTACTTTAGAGGAATTAATTGAAAAGAGGGGGGAAAAACAAAGAAAAATTAAAGAGTTTTTGCCTTTTATGTTACGACAATTGAAAATAAGTAAAATGAAGACAAAATTACAAAAACGTGGTGTAAGAAACAAGAATTATATTTAGATACCTCTTTCTCAACTAGGCATTATTGTCTTTTCAATGTTAACCAAAAGTCCAATCTCTCCCACAACCTTCTAGGGTTTCCTACACCCCTAAGGTCACTTTTTTTTCCCTTTTTATTTTTTTTATTTTTTTAATTCATGTATACCAAAATTTCTAGAATTAGCGAATAAGGGCTTTATGATTAAGGGGTCTCATAAAAAAGTAACACGAAGAGAATTAGAAATTTACGAAAATACAAAATACATATATATATATATATTTCTCATATTACGTACTTGAATATAGATTTACTAAAAAAAAAAAAAGTAAGACATGACTAAAATATGAGTGATTTTTTTATAAGTTGAAAGTTTCAGATTCTTACTCCCACACTTGTAATACTGAAACAGATTCAAATTGATTCGTGGATCTCAATTTTATTTTGCATTTTTTGAATTCTTATTCACTCAAATAAATGTTTGTTTGAAGAAATAATTTTGCGTAAATTATCTCTCTTACGTAAACTGTTGAAATAAAATACAATACTAACGGTCTAGAAGCTTTTTAGAGTCTTTGAAATATGTCATATTAGTTCTAATTCTAGATTGTTCTTAAAGATTATAAATACATATATTAAAAGATGGTCTAGAATGCCCGAGCATAGCTCAACTGATTAAAGACATATATCTATGACTAAGAGGTCATGAGTTTGAATCCCGTTGAACTTCAAAAAAAAAAAGATGGTATAGAATTATTGGATAAGGAAAACTTAAGCTAAGAAGTATCTAGAATGTGAAAAGTGTAAAATTTTTCTCTAAAAAATGTTCATTCTTGTAATCGGTTAATAAAAGTTTCTTCCTTTAAAAGATTGTTTATTTCCTTTTGTACTAATTTCTTCTACAAGTGATATCTGAGCTAATCGTTTCTACATAAACTAGTTTTTGTAGATGTTGTTTGATGAAAGTTTGTTGTTCTATTTTATATTTTTAAAAATTGAACTAATGTATTTCAAAAACACGTTTGAAATCTTAATCAAAACTTTAAAATAAAAAGGTGTAAATGACGTATACTTTCAGCTTTGGTTAGATTTGGTTCTTATACTTTTAAAATATTCCTTTTAATCTTTATATTTTCAACTTTTGTTCATTTTAGTCATTGTACTTTAGCATTCATTTTGGTCCTATATTTTTTAGAAGTTGGTTAGTCCTTTTATTTTGTATTTTATCTCATTTTTTAAAATCATAATTCCAACATAACATTATACTAGATAAATTTTTTGAAATGTAGCCGTAACATTGTAGTAAATAAGACCAAAATATTCCATTTTAAAAAACACAAAGATCAAAATGAAAGTAAATGGAACTAAAATGGATAAAAAAAATAGTATTTAAACAAAATATTAAAAAAAAAAAATATTGCGAGAGGAAAAAAAGAACAATTTTTTTTTTTAGTACTAAACAAAAGGGCTTTAAATGAGAAGGATGAGACTTTAGAATGGTTCAGAGTATTGGTTGGTGGGTCATTTTCGGGCAATTCCATATTCTAACAATTCTTCACGCCACTTCCTGCCGGTGCTCAAGCACGTGCCTTTCTTATTTGGAATTTCGAATTTTCACTTGCAATCTTTTTCTTTTCTTCAAAATATAAAAAAATAAAAAAATTTGTTCAATAATAATTTTTTGGGAAAAAGATCCATTTTCAACTATATGTGTCTAAGTGTATTAATTTTTATAATAAACTATCAATTTCAACCAATTTCATCTTTAAGCTTACAATAAGTATTGCAATCTTCATCTACTTAAATTTTAAAATATGTTGTAATTTTTACTTTATTGTAAGTTTTATCATTGAAATAAGTATTCTCACTTGTGAATTATAAAACATATATTTAGTATGAATTTTATAAGATTCAAACAAAAAATGGTATAAAGCGGATTTTTTGCTGTAAGTTTTAATGGAGTTATTTAATAGTTGATTTCTTGTATTAATCAAACTTAATTTTTATTAAACTAGTGATTTTTCAGAGTTTTCTTTTTACATTAATTTTTATTATGTTTAGTGGGTGAATTAGTGAAAAATGAACGAGCAAAAATTGTAGCACTAATCTAAGTTTATAATTCAATTTGATGAAATTGAAAATTTATGGTGAAAATTAATTGTACTTGACAAATTTGGAGTAAATTTTGATTTATTTTCTCTATTTTTTTTTTTCCATTTAATGATGGACCAAATCTTATATGGAAAGAATTGAAGCCAAATCGAACATAGCTCAACTAGTTAAAGATATATTTTCTTGATCAAAAAGTCATGGGTTCGAATCCTCTTACGCCCACATATTGTTGAGCTCAAACAAAAAAATGGAAAGAATTGAAGAGCCATGGAAAGTATAGTTGTTATATTGCGCATATATATATATTCATATATATACACACACAGTTGTCTACACGCTCGCTAGTAGTTATCTAAAAAAAAATGTCTATTTGCTGAAATTGAATTGACTTCTGTAGGTTTAATTTTAGCTTGATTCTGCCAACCAGCTGATCACAGTTTAATTAATTAAGACTTCTATTTCCGACTGAAAAGTAGTAGGTTCGAATCTCTACCTTTATATGTAGTTGAACTCAAAAAAAAAAAAAAAGTCTAGCTTGTTACTGTCGATTCAAGTTCGTTCAATGGATATAACATCTATTATCATAACAAAGATCGCTTATCTACTTTTTTTATGCTCAACATATTAGTTAAGTACTGTTTGGACCTCTTTTTACCTAGGTGGTTTCGAACTCTTTGCAAGAGCCATTGCTAAAAAATTTTAGCTAGTTAGTATATTCTTATTCTATTTTCCAAAAAAATGATTGATCACCATTTTTTTTCTTTTTTTGCTTGTTTTCTCTACAATTTCAAAAACAAAATAGATGTCAAACATGCTCTTCAATTCGATAGATTTTTCAATATTTAAATGACTCAAAATTCTCCGGTCAAGTTTATATTTAAAATGGGGATTGAATTCAAAAAATTCCCAATTTTCCTTAACACACACGCAAAATAAATAAATAAATAAGAAAGTTGCATTTATTTCGTCATTAATAACATGCAAAATTCAAAATACAGGTATTACAAGACGTAAAGTCATTATTATAATTTTAAGGAAGTCCTCAAAGAAAATGGCAAAATTAGTGAAGAAAACTTTTTTTATATAGCAATATAAGACGAAAAGTTTCGCTAACTTTTAAAATTTTAGACCTTTTTTCATTTTTCTCCTTTTTTGTCGACTTTTGTCGGCGTCGCCATATCCTTCCTTTTCCTTCCACTCAGATATGAAAATGTGGAACTATTTCTCCCTTCCCTTCGTGAATAGAAGAAGTTTCTTCTGGGCTTCTTCCTTCATTATGAATAGGAGGCAATAATGAAGGAGGAGAAAAAAGAAGCAAAAACGAAAGAAAGAAAATTAATATAATTTACCAAATCAATACGCTAAATTTGGTAATTATAATTAACCTAATCAATACGTTAAACTGATTAAGATATATCTCATCGGTTAAAAAAAGTAAGAAGAAGAAGAAAAATGCATGGAACTTGCTGTCTAATGGGAATCCAATTATAAAAAACGACTTTTTTGAATAATAATATTTCAATTGAAGATTTTTTAATCGTTTTTAAAACTAAAAGTAATAGATGGGAATCCGCAGATAGAGCCAATTGTAACGCTCGCCAACTTCGGACGTTTCTCCCAAATCATTCAAAACTTTTTGGCCATAATAATTTTTCAAAACTTTTGCATTATTTCATTTAATGACCTTCCTTTATTGGTGTTTAAGTTTTAAATTTTTACAGAAACTAATTTTTAGGATATTAAGATTTTTATTTTTTATTTTTTTAAAAAAAGGATATTACAATTCAAACAAAGGAAAGACTAAAACCTATAACTTTTTTTTTTATAATATCTTGATCAATTGAACGATGTTGAAATCAATAAACGACCGAATATATATTGGAATTATCTTGTTATTATTATAGTACGACAATTTATCTGAAAGAGAAAAAAAAAAAAAATCGTAGCAGGGCAATAAAGAATCCTGGGTTGGTGATTGATTTTATGGTTTTTAACTTTTAAGGGATCAAAATTTGTTGAATTAAGAAAAAGAAAATGGAAGTGGAGGGGTAGGTTTGATAATTGCCTTTTTGAGTGGGACACTCGTGAAAAACTTCCGTTGTCAGACCCGAAATGGGGGGGGGGATGTGGGCCTTCATTTCGGCCCAAAATGCAAAATGAAGTGGGAATGTGGGCCCAACCTTGATTTTGGAGAATCAATTCTCGAAGAAGAAAGTCCAAATGAGGAACACGTGAAATCTGACCTGTAAACCAGTCAGCGTAGCGTGACAAAAAGTCCAATTTCTCTTATTAAAAAATTTTCACTTCTCTACAAATATTCTAAAATATTTGTACATGTATATCAAAATAATTATAAGTATTTTAATAAACACTTATTTCAACTCCAAATAATAACAATAATTTATTTATTATTGCTTGTTTTAATGAAGTTCATTTCTAAAAAAAAAAATTTGGTAATTTGTGAGATGAAGATTCAAACTCATAATCTTTTACATTTTAATTAGAGAGATATGTCTCAATCAGTTGAGTTATCCTCAATTATACTATTTATCATTTAATTACGTATGATTGACCCAAGATATTAACTTGTTCTCATATAGTAATCTAAATAATTGAATCAACACTAAAGCTGTGTTTGACATGCTTTTTAAACTATTTATTGATAAAAAGTGTTTGGTTAAAATTTCAAATAGTACTTTTAACTAATTAAAAATGCTTTTTAGAAATTTTAATAATAAAAAATGATTTGAAAATGTGTAAAAACATATAAAATACATTTAAAAATTAAGTATTTAATTAATTTTCTTTCAAAAAGTACTTATATAATAAATATTTTACTTAAAAATATTTTTTTTTTAAAATTATACCAAACATGTCCTAAATGTCCCTTTGGTCGACAAAAATAATGAAATTGTCAACCTCTTTTAGAAAGTGGTATTGTCAAATAGTTTGAACCAAACAACAAAACCGATGAACTGATATCCTTCAAATCCTTTTTCCGAGCCTGTAAAACTACCTGCAATCTCACAATGAATTCACATGAAAAGGCCATTTTGATAAAATAATCTATACAACATTTGTATAAGTATATAATCAATGAATTGAATCAATGGGTTCAAAATGGACTGACCATAACATATTCATTCCAACCCAAAATATAGAGAACAACAAAACAAGCGAGGCCTTAATGCGATGAGCTCCAACAACAACAGAACATTGCCAGCAGCCTTCTCATCGTCTCTCTATACACCCAAAGTATAACTAAAAGGAAAACTTCAGGCAGACCTCTACTATTTTCAGGACATTGATGACAGCTCTCCATAACCAAATATAAATATGACTGTTTTACACAACCTTCATACAACACAAGTTAACCCTCAATCGGCTTCGGTCTTCGATCGAATCGAAAGCTCCTGCAATCCTACAAACAACTTCACATCTTCCAGACAATGACAAGGCTCGTGGTGTTCTTTACTCTGAACGTGTACGGATCAATTTGCTGCTACATTGAACTTCAGACATCAATACCATAACAGAAAAATTATACATATTCTTATATACAATTCCATTGCTTCTGCCTTCTTGCTTCATTGAACTATATGGCTGGCTTCTTAAGGAGTGGTTGGTTGGCTAGAAGATGGAATCCATGTACTTATTATGATGTCGTTTGTTGAATTCTAATACGCTACCGTAGGTTCGATCAGCGACGCCGACGAACAGAGCTTCAGTGTCGGGACTAAAGGATATTCCAGCTATTTCTCCAAACAGATCGATTTCTTGAGCTTGCTCGTAACCTGTGCGACTGTCGTAGATATGGACGAAGTCTGCAGGCTCGGCCATTGCCAGGAATTTACCATCGGAGCTGAATTTGACACATCTGATTGCTCCCATTCTTCCCTTGAGCACAGCGAGGGACCTGGACGTATTCCTTATGTCCCACAGTCTGCAGGAGGTATCTTGGTTCCCAGTGGCCAAAATGCGTCCGTCAGGGTGCCAGGCAGAAGCAAAAGAGTAATCTAAATGCCCTTTAAGGCTCTCAATCACCTATTGCAGATTGGAATATCATCAGCATTTAATAGTTTAATGATTACAAAAAAGGATGAGGAGAGAAAGGTATTCAAACGCATTGATAGAAAAGCTTGGAAGGTTACTAACTTTGCCAGTGTTGGCATCTGCAAGCAGGCACTCAGTACTGTCCCCTAAGACTGCAAGCATCCTCCCATCTGGACTAACCGAGGTGTTCTGTAGAAACAAGAAGGGACAAAAATAAGAAAAGAGAGAGAAAATAAACAGACCATGAGCGATGAATCAATCGCATTCAATCATCAAATGGTTTGTGATGTTGAATTTGCATCACTTACATTTACGGACCAGCCAAATGTGAAGCCGTTAAGGCAAGCAAAAGTCTTGACATCGTAAATCCTAACTCTGGCATCATTATTTGCCGTGACGACCCTCATAGCACCACTGTAAAGAAAACGCACATCAGTCATATGCCCGGTAGCAACGAAAAGATGGAACCCCTTGACGCTCTTAATGGGATGAAACTTACTCTGGATTATGAAATGTATCAACAGCGTTTGTGATTGCATTTTCTTCTGTTGTCATTTTGGTGCAAAATGCAACTCCAGGATGATTCAAGTACTGTACCATGAGAGGAAAAAAGGAAGTAAATTAGATAATGGAACCCCATTGACAAGTAGATGGTTTACAAAAATCTTCATACCTTGCAAATTAGTTCCCCTTGAAAACCACCAGCCACAATCAAGTTCTCTTTAACTGTCATTGTACTTATCTGCACTCTAGACAGTGACTGGGATGAAACTCCAGGGCGTTTCTGTTTCAATAGATCAAGATCAACCCATTATAAGTAACTAAATTTTAGTCAAAGCAAAACTTCCAGCAACCTTGGTCTGCCCAAGAACCACATACCAGGGTGGGAACAATTTGTTTAGCCACATTGAGTACTTCTTTGCCTCTCCGAAGTAATGAGGACCAGTGCATTACCGAGTAGTTTTGCATAAGGTATACATCATGCTTAGAAGTTGCCCACAATAGATTTCTCAGCTGAAAAGCAGGAACAAACAAGTCAGTTACTGCCATCAAAAGACAACATTAAAAAAAAAAAAAATTGATCGTGATATAAATTCATAAAACCTTCTCCCTCTCCTATTACACTCTCTCGCTTCTCTCTCTGTCTCTCACGCACTAACACACAACATGCAGATGAAGTAATTTCATTTCGGCTTCAGGTACGCATTATAAGGTACCACTTGGGTTTAAGTAGCTGGTATGTGACCAAATTCAGAAGGAAAATTAACTCTCACAAGACATTGAAAGGTTATGCCTACGACTTTATCCTTCAATGACCTGATTTAGACGCGTGAACTGTTTTGAATGCCTCAGAAGATTAAAATAATTTTGAAAGAGGAAGACGGCAATGGAGACACTTCAGATAGATAGCTTTGCACTGAAGGAGAGGTGGTTTAGATGTTGAACTTTTTAGACTCTACACATATGTAAGGGAAATTGAACCAGGACCTGAAGTTGGGCTCTTTAGTGCACTACAAGTTGAATTAGTTAGAGAATGCAAATGAAATAGCTAATAAAGCTATCGCAATGCAGGGCTAACAAGATATACACTAGTCCTACAATAGATGATAAATGCCTGAATCACCAACGCTACTGACTCAATGGACAAATGAAATAGTAGATCAACCGACAAGAATCTCATGACTGCATCCACATCACAACCCTAGAATAATTATAGATGTTCATGTTTTCAAGAATATAACAAGCAAAAGTATAATTCAACAAATAAATAAGATATCTACATTGAACATAATAAAGAAATCAGACAGATAAGTCATCTAATAAGATCACAAATGCATGCAATGAGAATCTAGTTACTATCAGAAACAAATGTCATTAGAAAAGAGTTAATTTAGCCTCTCTAAAGACACGCCAAAATCTACTTGAACTACAGGTTGCTACAGAGGCCTCTTAAATGCTCAAATATTTTCCTATCGTACCATATAACAACGTCCTGGCAGCTGCTCAGATATAACTTCCACTCTGCTTTAAAGGCTGAAATAAACAGAAATAGCATTCCTAAATGCCACAGATGGGTTAAAGTGATAAAGTTTTATGTAACACCCCCAACGAAAAAATGAATTTACAACAAACATCACAGAGAAAATAAAACAAACATAAGGTTCCGCTGTCATCATTGGTCCCAGAAGTACGTAATAAGGAATTGAAAACCAAGAAGGAATGTCCAGGCAATTAAAAGTAACAAAAAATTTATAGCAGATCGGAGGAAAATTGACATCCTCAAGAAGTAATTAACATCAGTATGATGTAATCCCAATGACCAAAAGTACTACGTCATACCATTGCAATGATGGATGGACATCCCAAATTTAGCACCACAGTATCTTTCATCTAATAAATTATGTCCGAATCATATTGAAGGTTGCATCTTTGATATAAGCTTGCAAATTTATTATAAATTGTCCAAGGGTTAGCATGCAAAACTATAAAGCAAGCATCGATCGATCACATATCTACAAAAACTAAAAGGTATCATATCCTGTCTCTTTTATATGCAAATGGGCATTTCAAAATTTCAAAGAGGTATAGAGGTATCGGTCAAATTGAAAGTACAAATTTGTAAGAGAAACAAGCACCGTTGTCCACAATCATATCATAGCTTAAACAGGTAACCAAGCACCCAGATTGCAAAAATTAGGTCAATAATTGCATGCCTGAACAAGTATTGAATAATGGCCTCACCGGACCATGATTTTTAAGCTGAAAGACTTTTCAAAAGTTAGTTTCTAGTCATTTAATTCATCTGAAATGAACAAGTTGTAAAATAGAGCCAACATAATAAGAATTCTGGACTTCGTACCTCGGAATGTATGATCAGGACATAGAGCTAGAATCATTTATAAACACATCCACAAAGGATAATAACATATTCAAAACCTGCAAAACTACAATGCTAATGATGGTTGTATATTTATGATCAAGAGACTATAAAAGAAGAACGCATCCTGATCAGGCGCAAAGTTGAAATATGCATTCAATGTAAATGAAGATAAATTTGGGGAAAAATAAACGCGTAGGATGTACGATAACATAATTGCATTAGGCGTTTTTCCAGGCTAAATTGTGCGTGAATCCGCTTCTTGTTATCTAGAAGTTCTATTCGTGCTTTTTATTATAATTAATAATTAGTTCTAATGGGAGGGACGGACGGGACCTGGAAAATGATATAAACAAAACTAGCTGGAAAGAAAGACGAACCCCTTGTTTATAATCAAAACAACTCATTAAAACTATACCTGAAAATGAACAATTGTTGATTTAACAAGCCTCGTATTGAACTGGAAGTCATAAAAATTCTTCCCCTTCTCCACTTGCAAGCATTCCTGTAAGAGTAAGTTCAAAGATGAGAAGAGAATTGTCGGGAGGGAACGGCAACCAGACTAAAAATAAATTAGACAACGTTGGTATTCACTCAACAGTGCAAATAAAAGAATCGAGAACCCCATAAAAATTAAAGAAGTACGATTTACGAATTGCAAGCAAAAAGTCTCGGTCTGGAGTTATAGTTACTTGAAGAGCACGCCATGATGGAAAGTAAAATTTTAAAGAAAACGATGAGGTAAGATAGAGCAGCCAGTACGCGCTAGAAAGTGGAAGGGCATCTAGTTGCGAAACAACAGACATTAAAAAAATACAGGGGATGAAGATAAGTTACGAAGGAAAAGGCACCTTCTCCAGTTCCGCACGAGAGCTTGACAAGCTCTCATAGTTCTTGTACTGACTCAAACGCTTTTCCCGATAATTATCTCTGGTAAAAGCAAACCTCTCCCAAGGTATTCCCTGAATATCTTTCCCATTCCTAGCGTCCAAAGCAGAGGTATCTGTCTTCGGTGTGCTCTGCAAAAACAAAATCCCCATCACAATTCATAACGACATCAATAACACAGGAAAAAAAAAAGGCTAAATGGACAAAGAAATAGCAATACTAACTGTATCGACATCGTCCTCAAAGTCAGAATCTATGTGCTCGATATTATGATTAGTATGGAAGTCATCATCAGAGAAAAATCCATCATCATCAAAATCATCCACTTCATAGTAATCATCCACAATATACGCAAGATCGTCGTTATGAAAATGCTCCATCAGTCTACAAACAGTACAGAAAGCTCGATCAGTGAACGAAGACAACTAAATAAAAACCGCTTCACAAAATGGACGTAAGTCGTAACCCATCACAATTACTTCAAAATGACACAACGATTGCACACATATGCAATCACGCTAACACGAAAACCACACAGAACAACAACAGACGTTCATTGAATATAGAAACAAAACGATCATAAACGGAGAAAACAAGAATCACAAAGTAGAGAGTCGACAAAATGAAAGTAAACGCATAAAACCTAAAGCAAAACGGACCGCGATAAGGAATGCAAGAACAAAATAGTGAGAACAAGAAAAAAAATGGAATGGTATACCTTCAAATGACGAGAAAACATGCAACGTATCAACAGAACCGAGGCAAAGAAATTGAAACAGTTGGTTTCGTCGTAAAGAGACAACAGAAAAGGGAAAGTTCAGTTCGAAGAAGAAAGGCGCCAAAGGAAGAGAAAAGAGACGAAGCGAAGAAGAGGGAAAAAGAAGAGTCTAGAGAGAGTTGTAATGAAGAAAGCGAGAAAAAGCCTAAGAGGCAGTTTGGTTTTATAGGCGGAACCAGAACGGAACGGAACGGAACAAGACGGGACGGGGAGTGAGTTAGCTCAGTGAACGGAATCGGGGGCGCTGCTGTGGCTCGGAAAGGTCGGGACACCCTGTGGGCTTTCTCGAAACCGCGGGTTTCTTTTAACGACCGTTCCGTTGTGTTTAAGGAATCTAGGACATTTTTACCGCCTGATTAATGGAGGTAATTTTCGCGTGGCGTTTAACAGCGAAGCGACGGGTGGGGAGGGGGCCGTAAAATTTGGGCTTTTTACCACTTTTTCTACATTTTGAATTTGAATTTTACCCTACTTCTAGACTCCTAGCCAACCACAGACTGCCAAGATAGACCTTACAAGTTACAACTATTTTTCCTCTATTTCCAATTTAATGCTTACTTTATAAAGCAGCTTTCTTAATTAACATTTTACATGCAAAATTATTACAATTTTTACTTTATGGTACATATGAATTTGAAGAATTGTTGATTTTTTTTTTTTCATTTGCTTCCAATGACCTGTAAAAGAATAAATTAATGGAATTCCGACAAAACAATATTATAGTTTATTAGTTTTTTAAATTTATAAATTTTGGTTGTATTAATTAATGGTTGATTAAGATTTTGTGCACTAATCAAATTTAAATTTATGTAAAACT
Source organism: Telfairia occidentalis (assembly GCA_026257165.2). Lineage (NCBI taxonomy): Eukaryota > Viridiplantae > Streptophyta > Magnoliopsida > Cucurbitales > Cucurbitaceae > Telfairia > Telfairia occidentalis. The sequence continues at coordinate 1,113,381 of JAOANK020000030.1, read as the reverse complement.
TGATTTGCATTGCTTTCTTTTTTCTTTTTTTTTTTTTTGGTTAATATTAATATGATGTGAATGGTGTTGAAATGGGCAAACTTGGACATTGATGCAATACTTCCAAAATTTTCTAAAGCACTTATAGAATTGATTCTCGAAGAGAAAGGACCTCACGTGACGAGTGGCAATCAAAATCAAAGAAGTGCTTTGGAACCCTTTACAACTTCAATCACACCAGAAGGAGTTCTAATGGTGTGGCTGATGCTTTGGCTCACAAAGGAATGGAAGATGGAAGAGTTGAAGGGGTTTGTAATTTTCCAATTGGCTCCTCTGATATTTAATTTTAGTTCCTATTAAAAAATTATTATTTACGATTAGAATAATCGTTGTAGCTTTTAGAATCATGTTGTCAACTTTGCTTTTAAAAAAATCAGCTGTAATAAAAATCAAATTAGTATTTGGTAAATTTTAATTTTCAACACTAAAAATCAGTTTACAGTGTGTTGTTAAACATATACAAAATTGCAGTGATTTAACTATAATGACTAAAGTAGACATTATTTTAAATACATACTTACTAATTTTTTATTATTAAAATTACAAATTATATATTGTTGAATCTAAATTATTTTAAAAAAATATTAAAATAAATTATATTAAAAATCTATTCAATAACATTTTTATGAGAACATCTTCATTCTAGGTAAGGAATCAAGCAATAATATATATATATATATATATATATATATATATTTAAAAAAG
>JAOANK020000030.1:1098909-1112537 GCA_026257165.2 Telfairia occidentalis | reverse complement strand
TAATGGTAATTGTTCGACAATCTAAACACAGCTCAACTGGATAAGACATAGGTCTCTGACCAAAAAGTTATAGATTTAAATCTTCACTCTCATATGTTGTTAAACTAAAAAAGAATTGCAATTTAAAATCTTAACATTTTAGTCGCTAATATATGTATTAACGAAATGAGTTGAACAAATTATACTCAGATTGACATAAAATTAAATTACAAACCGACCCGTATAGATAAGATTTTGCTGAGTCATCAAACACTCCTATGCTAGATTTAGAGATTGGGCAATCATGTTGTCATTTTAACTCATAACTTTTTAAGTACAAGGATAGAGACAAACAAAGCAATGAACTATGGAGTGTAATTAAAATAGGAAAAAATGCCAGAAGAGAGCTTGTCCATTTATTTATGGCCTTCAATTTTATTTGTTAAGTGGGGAAGAAATTTAATCAAATAGGTAAAAGGATTATGTAAATTTATTTGATTAGGAGATTTATTTCATTTTTCGTTCCTTTACCATGATTATTAATTTCTCATATTAGAATCCAACCCATTTTTGTCGGTTCTAGACTCTCGCCAATATTGGGAATGAAATTTGGTTTAAATTTCATTTTAGTCCATGAACTTTTAAGTTTATTTCATTTTAGTTCCTAAATTTTTAAAATGTCTGTTTTGGTCCTTGAACTTTCAAATTTTTTCTATTTTGGTCTATAAACTTTCAAAATATTTATTTTGGTCTCTGAACTTTTAAAAAGTAACTATTTTTGTCTTTGCTATATAATTTTATCATCTAATGTTTATTTTTTTAGTACTCATTTTCAATATATATGACTTAAATATATGCTCACATGAACACGCATATACATATATTTGAAGCTATGTCATTAATTTGTTAAAAATAAAATAAATATGAGAACCAAAATGGTTAAATTTTGAAATTTTAGGAACTAAAATAGACATTTTGAAAGTTTTGGGACCAAAATAGATATTATGAAAGTTTAAGGACTAAAAACGGAACACGCTTAAAAGTTTAAGTACCAAAATATTTGATTTAAACAATGAAATTAATATCACGCATTTCTTGCTATAGATATTATTAACAAAATTGTTAATTCGAGGATAGCTAAGTGTATAAGATATCGCAAAAGTCGAGATAGTTCAATTCCTCAATTCTGAGATTGTTGTTTAACTAAAAAAAATATTACTAGATTCTTTTTTTAAAAAAATCCAAAACTCTTAAAGTTAAATTAATTAAGAATATATGGACTTAATTTTTTATATTTAGTTTTAAAAATTAATCACGATTTCAAATTACAAATGAGACAAAATACTATAATAATATAAAACAAATCAATAGAACAAACATTCAACAAATTTGTAGATCTATGAATACATCCTAAACGACCATGTTCTCATTGGCGTCATAATGGTCAACAAATTTTGAAAATTTTATTATTTTTTAAGTATAAAAAGAATTCGGTTAAAAATATAATCATATCAATTTAAGCATAGTTTAATAGACAAAACATGTACATACCATTATAAGGTCGATAGTATACAATATATCAATTAAATCAATATATCTACTAGAACCTCACACATGTAATCTTTATTTTTTACACATGAAATGTAGATTACTACTGCCAATTAAATTACGTACACTTTAATAACACACTTTTTTTTAGTTCAACAACATGTGTAGGTAGAGAAATTCAAAATCATGACCTCATGGTCATAGAAATATTTCTTTAACGAATTATGTTTGGTTTGACACTTTAACAACACTCTTTAGGTACAAAGGGATACGAAGATTAATCTTTTTAATTCAACAAATATGGAAATGGATGTTGAGATTGAACTTTCATGGTAGGAAAATACTATATATATATATATATATATATATCTCATTATTATATATTTAAATTGACTAAAAGATTTTTTTTTTTTACCAACTGAAGTTGTAACTTTTTTTTATTAATGAGAAAATCAAATGTAAAATGATGTCTAAAAAATAATATGAATATAATTCAATTAGTTAAAGATATATATGAACCAAAAAAATAAAAAATTAGACGTTAGACGTGCGAAAGAGAGAAATTTAAAATTAAAACTAATTATATTATTAAACGTTATAAAGTTCACTAAATAGTAAGAACTAACGTGTATTTTAACTAAAATGGTTTGAATTCTTAAATTTGAAGGAAAAAGAAAAAAAAAGGAAATGTTTCAGGATAGAGACGCTGGTCCGGTCCCCCATTGCTTTATTAAGTCCCTGAAGCTGAAGCTTCACTCACCGTCGGCCATGGCTTCCTTCTTCTTCCCCATCCATCTCAAAATGAAGCTCCAAAATTTCCTTCTCTCCGCCGCCGTCTTCTTCGTCCTGTTCTCCCTCTTCTCCGCCGTGTCGTCGTCTCAGCCGCCGTACGCCTGCGACGCGTCCAACCCACTCACCCACACCCTCCCATTCTGCAGAACTTCTCTCCCCATCAACAAAAGAGTCCGCGATCTCGTCTCTCGTCTCACATTGGACGAGAAGGTCTTGCAGCTCGTCAACACTGCTCCGGGGATCCCCCGCCTCGGCATCCCCGCCTACGAGTGGTGGTCGGAGGCTCTCCACGGCGTCGCTCAAGTCGGCTACGGCATCAGCCTCAACGGCACCATCTCCGCCGCCACTAGCTTCCCTCAGGTCATCCTCACCGCCGCCTCCTTCGACGCCGATCTCTGGTACCAAATCGCACAGGTCAAATCCAAACCCCTAACCAACAAACACACTCAATATTAATCCCCACACAGTCCCCCGATTCTTTTGCTAATTCTGTTGAAGTTCATGGTATAAGAACATGCCGTTTTTCTTAGTTTTGGTCAAATCACACCAATCACTTTGTTGTGTGTGCGTTGGGCTAATTTCTAAGCCCACAATTTAGGGTTTATGTGTAAATGTATGTTTGGCTGCCGACGATTTGGGGTTTAGTGGTAGTTCAACCTAGCAGATCTTCAAATCGAACCACGCCTTGAAATGTGATTAATCTTACAGTAATCCATCCACTAAATCTTCAGTGGAATGTGAATGAAGAACAATTCTGTTTGTGAATGTGATGTGAAACAGGCGATCGGAACAGAGGCGAGGGCGGTGTACAATGTGGGACAGGCAAAGGGGATGACGTTCTGGGCGCCAAACATAAACATATTCAGAGATCCAAGATGGGGAAGAGGGCAAGAAACACCCGGAGAAGACCCACTGATGACAGGGAAATACTCAGTAGCGTACGTGAGAGGGATTCAAGGAGACGCCATTGAAGGGGGAAAGCTTGGAACGGGTCTCAAAGCTTCGGCATGCTGCAAACACTTCACTGCCTACGATCTCGACCGGTGGAATGGCATCACTCGATACGTATTCGACGCAAAGGCAAGTAAATACTGAGTTCTGAAACTGGAATTTGTTAAAGTCTCCATACAAATAACTCATTGGTTAGATTTGACAACTATCGGTTAGATTTTGTCTAAATTTTCAGCTGAAAAACGTTAAAATCTTGATATGAGATTAAATTTAGCATAACTCATCTGATTAAACAAAAATTTTGGAATTGGAATTGTGGAAATTGGAGTAATGGGGGGGATTGATTTGGGTTTTGCAGGTTACGAAACAGGATATGGCGGACTCATATCAGCCACCATTTGAGAGGTGCGTGGTGGAGGGGAAGGCGAGTGGAGTGATGTGTTCGTACAATAGGGTGAATGGGGTTCCAACCTGTGCCGACCATCATCTTTTGACTGCTACTGCCAGAAGAAATTGGAAGTTTAATGGGTATTTCCCTTTATTCTCTTTATCCAATGCCCTCTCTCTCTCTCTGCATTTAATGTTTCTGTCTGCATTTTAAAAATTATGAACATGGTGTTGTTATGGGTTTCATTTTTTTTTAATCCATACCTACCTATGCACGGGTCAACATCAGTCAACATTTAGATATATATATATATATATATATTTGTTTGAGTTCAACGTTTGTGGGGATGTAGATCGAATCATCGACCTCTGCGATAGGAATACATGCTTTTATCCACTGAATTATGCTTGGATTGACGGTCAAAGATATATATATACCTTATCGCTGAAGCATATACCATTAATTTGACATTGCATATTGTAAGAATAAATTATAAAACAACTTTCATTTTACTTTAACCCCATATGCTAAATTGAGCCGAACTAAATTAGTTAAGACATAATCTTCTTGACCAAAAGGTCGTGGGTGCTAAATATAGCTTCTCATGTCATTTGTTTAGTAATGTACAACTAAAAAGTTTATTTTGGCCTGTTTTATCTACCATTATATAGGTCAACCATTCAATCTCACAGCTTCATAATTGTTGGAACTAAAAAAAATAGTTTATTTTCGCAGTAAAACATACTATACTTTAAAAACTTTGAGAAGAAATTTTAATTTCAAAAAGTAGTATCAAGGTAATATTATATTGCTAACACTTTCTGTGAAAAAATATTCATTACAATAATTATTGCCACTGATTAAGGCTATTTATTTCGGTCATATTGTGGGGAATAATCAGGTACATCGTATCGGACTGTGATGCTGTGTCCATCATCCGTGAGGCGCAGAATTACGTGAAATATCCAGAAGATGCGGTGGCTGATGTCCTTAGAGCTGGTATTATGACTTCTACAACTCTCAAATTTGTGATTTGTGCTGACTTTTTTTTCCTTTTTGAGAAATTTTATAATGAATCAATTATTTATTGACAATGGGGTTAAAATTAGGAATTTGGAATAGTTAGATATAATCTAATGAGTTTTTATGATAGTTTGTAGTAATAATAATAATAATAATAATAATAATAATAATAATAATAATAATAATAATAATAATAGCTATTTAGTAGTACTCAAAATAATAATGTTAAGTTTTAAATGATTGATCATTAAATAGAAATAATTACTTTTATATTGTCAATAGTTAATTTACCCAATCGAGATATCACATATCTTTTGGTCGGGCCTTTTTTTTTCTTTCCAATAATAATAATAATAATAATGTGGGCTCCAATTTGTGCTTTTTTTGGGGCGAGTTATACTTTATTTCTTCTTATTTAAAGTTGGTTCTCCAATAAAAAAAAATATATGTATATGAATACTTTTTCTTTTAGCTGTTTTTCAAAGCATCGTAAATGACTGGACATGGATTCTTGAATCACAAAATATCTTTTTATACCTTAAATTGCTGATTATTTTTATAATTTTGAATGAAAAAAAAATTGAACTATAAAAATAAATAATTTTTTTAAAAAAGTTTATATTGTATTTGTGCAAATCCTTTTCAAATTCCAAAATTGTGAGCTGACCTTTTTGCTTGAATGTGGACTTTGTAGCCCAGTGGGCCCATAAGGCCCAACTAAGTGGACCAATATCGACTTTCTTTTCTATTTGTCTCTTTTTCCCATCACAGAAAATTACAAAGCCTTCTGCATGCCTGAACATGTGGAAACGCATTCACATAAAAAGCCAATTTTTTCTATGCCAAAGAGATGAAATAGCCAAAATTATATTCAAAATAGAAAAAAAAAATTCTTACTATAAATGATTTTTCATTTCTTTTAAATAATCATGTTATTTTCATTAAAGTTATATTGTATAATTATTATTTACTTATCATCTAAAAAGTTTATAACATTACCCTAAATCTTTTAATTTGCTTTGGTAAAAAGCACTATATTAGTAATTTCCATCAAAATGCTTGATTGAATGTAGAATCATTACTTGAGGGATAAAATTGAAACTGACATCGGTTCATTTCATATATTTTAGAGTGAATGAAATATTGAGAGAAAAATTACTATGATTCATTGCCAATTCAAATGGACTAAAGTTGATGAGAAATCAGTTCTATGAAGATATGGTTGCATCATCTAAAGTTCCATACCCGTTCTTTGTCTTCAGTTTTGGATTGTTTTTCTAAGCATTTTGGTTCCAAGATTTGAACATGATAAACTTGTAATCATTCTGAGAAGTGAAAAGTTTCTTAGTTTGTTTAATGATCCAAAGTTAATACTTACAGGAATGGATGTTAACTGCGGTTCATATATGCGGAAGCACACAAAATCAGCTGTGGAGAAGAAGAAAGTACCAATTTCTCATGTAGACCGAGCACTTCGAAATCTCTTTGCTGTTAGAATGAGATTAGGTTTGTTTGATGGCAACCCAACCAAACTGCCTTATGGCGATATCGGTCCAAACCAAGTTTGCTCACAGCAGCACCAGAATCTGGCTCTTCAGGCTGCAAGAGATGGCATTGTTCTCCTTAAGAACTCAGCCAAGGTCCTTCCACTTTCGAAATCGAAAACGCGTTCGCTTGCTGTTATTGGCCACAATGCCGATGCCGCAGCTACGCTGAGAGGAAATTATGCAGGCATCCCTTGCAACTCTGTTACCCCATTTCAGGGTTTGAAAAGCTATGTTAAGAAAGCCATTTACCACAAAGGCTGCAACTGGGCTAATTGTACAGAGGCTACAATTGATCAGGCGGTGAAAATAGCGAAAACGGTGGATTATGTGGTGTTGGTTATGGGGCTGGATCAGACTCAAGAAAGAGAAGATTTTGATCGTGTGCAGTTGGGGCTCCCAGGAAAGCAAGAAGAACTCATTGCTGCGGTTGCCAAAGCTGCAAAAAGACCTGTCATTTTGGTGATTCTTTCCGGAGGCCCGGTCGATATATCTTCGGCCAAGTTTAATGAGAAGATAGGAAGCATCCTGTGGGCTGGTTATCCAGGGCAATCTGGAGGGACTGCAATTGCAGAGATCATATTTGGTGATCACAACCCAGGTTAACATTTTAAACACTTGTCTTGTTTCTTTTGACCAGCACTTCTTTATGCTTGAAATCTTCAACCGTTGATTATTCACCCTTAACTTCCCATGTTGGTATGCAGGAGGAAGATTGCCAGTAACTTGGTATCCACGTGATTTCGTCAGCGTGCCGATGACAGACATGAGAATGAGAGCAGACCCTTCAACAGGCTACCCTGGCCGTACCTATCGCTTCTATACTGGACCGAAAGTCTACGAATTCGGCTACGGTCTCAGCTACTCTAACTATGTCTATGAATTCACACTAGTGACTGAAACCAAACTGTACCTAAGTGAACCAACAGCCACTCAACCAGCCAAGAACTCTGACTTGGTCCGTTACAAGCTCGTCGCCGAGTTGGATAAGAAATTCTGTGAGAGAAAGACTGTGAACATCAGGGTCGGAGTTAGAAACGAAGGGGAAATGGGAGGTAAGCATTCAGTATTGCTATTTGTGAAGCCTGCAAAACCCACAAAAGGGAGTCCTGTTAAGCATTTGGTAGGATTCAAGAAGGTGGAGATAAATGCAGGAGAGAGAACAGAGGTTGAGTTTTCGCTGAGCCCTTGTGAGCATATAAGAAAGGCTAATGAAGAGGGATTGATGGTTATAGAAGAAGGGTCTTATTCATTGGTTGTAGGAGATGTGGAACATCCTCTTGATATCTTTGTTTGATATCTGGGATTAATCCATTGGAATATGATGCATACTTATATTATCAGTTCACACACAGCAGATTGTAATATCTGAAGTAATTTCAATGGTGTGCTGCCCTCTACAATGGAAATGCAGCTTTCAAGAACCTGAGTGAATAATTCAAGGCAATTTGTTGAGCTATCTTCATTATGTGGGCAGAGATGGCAAATGTTAATTATGTGCTCTGCTCCATTTTTAAGAGTTCTAATAAAATCACATCACTTATATTTTCTTCCCCCTCTTCATGTAATCCTATTTGCATCTATGGAAGATAAGGTTTGAGTGACTTTGTAATGACTTGAAATGCTTGGTTAAATGATTTGAGAACAATTATAATGAATCCTTGTAGTGTTTTATTCAAATCATACATCTTTATAAGGGTGTGTCATTTTTCAATTTTATCTCTAATCAATTTTTCAATCACTAAATGTTAAAATAGTTTAACATGTATTTCTAATTTCAAGGTAATGCAAATGACTTATCTCAATATTAAAGAAATACTCTTTTTTTATCAATATTTTTAAAACTACATTATTTTCATAAAAAAAATATACATTAAAAATAACAAAAACCCCTGTTTCTTACTGTTGGTACATGAGTAACTGCAATAATTTAGAACAGTCATTGAGAAAGATGACTTTTTTCCAAGGATTATTAATGAACACTTGCCTAAACTAAAGTGGGGATGCTCATCAACCTTACATGGTTTGGTATAAGAGATTCAATCCCCAAACAATAATATTAATAACAAACAAACAAGGGAGAATTCAACAAACTATTCGTATACTTAGCAATTTGAGGAAAAAAGGAAGAAAGAAAGAAAGAAAAAACTACGACGATATTTTTTCGTACAAACTTGTTTCTTCTAGGTAGAAGCATCTTTCTTTTTCCTTGCAGTCTAATTGCCACAAAAGCACGTCATTAATAGTTGCAGTGCAGTGGGAAGGCAAGATCCTGAAAACAACAATGATACATATATATGTCAGCAAAATGAAACTGTAATGAGCTGAAAAGAGAGGAAAGAATTGATGGTTACCTGTATTATTGCAACATATTTTAATGTAACATCTCATCTAACTTCTGTCTGTAGAGAGCCAAACTCTGCAAAATATTCCAATTAAAAGAAATTTCAGTTCTTCATCTATAACAGAGTCACAACCCAGCCAGAAAAGAGTTAGAACTCAGTGTGTTTTCTCTTTACTTTCCAAGGTGGGTAAAAGCTATATATCTTGAAAGGGAGTTTAACAGGGAAGTCTTTTTCGGATATCTTTCAACGTTAATGTCTTAGCGAGTTGCTGTTTTAAAAGTTGATAGGAGCACTTTTCATCATTGATATCATAACTATGACAGATAGCAATCAAGAACACGGGGGAGGGTCGGATCTGGCAGATCCCATGGTGGTTGGGAGAACGAAGGAGAAGGACTAAAGTTGCATACCCTGGTATAAGCATAAACGCCCGCCTCAGAAGGTCCTGCAGGACTTCCTCTCCTAATGAAGTTTCCTTCTTTAAATATGTAGAGCATGGGTATTCCAGTTGATAGCTCTAAGCTAATAACCTGAAAGATATTGTCGTGGACATATTATTATATAACAACCTAAGATCGGTGTACGAGCACAAAATGGTAGATCCGGGGTAATGAAGTGATCTATTACCTCTTGTGAAGTTAGTTTGTCTAGATACATGATTATGGACCTCAATGAGTTTCCATGTGCAGCAATCATCACATTCTTTCCAGATTGCAGCTGGGGAACAATCTGCAGGGGAAAACTTTAGCGGTCAGATGAAGAGATCTTACATAATGAATCTTGATCTTCAGCAATAGCGCTAAATGCAATTAAATAAAAGGATGCGAGCAAAAGAGCAGTCATCATACTTGATCTTTAAAATAAGCAACCGCTCTCTCCGCACACATTTCCAAACTCTCGCCATTGGGAGGAGGAATGTCATAACTCCGACGCCATTTGTGGACTTGTTCTTTTCCATATCTATCAGCAGTCTCCTGCTTATTGAGACCCTGTAGTTCCCCATACCTGCAAACAGCATTTTCTTTAGAAAAAAGTTTGCCAATGTTAATATGAACAACAAAGAGGGTGAAATAGCTGTGATAATTACATTCTTTCATTCAACCGCCAAGATGCTATTACTGGGATGGATTGTTTTTTGGTTTCTTCACTAAATATTTGACTCCAGACCCTTGCCTGCTCAGTGTCATTATGAATAATGACCGGAACCTATATGCATACATGAGTAGTTAGTTAAGAGGTTAGCTAAAAAAATAAATGTAAAACTACAAGAAGGAGAATATAATTGTAAGTACAAAATGTGGTCTTGTACAACAGTAAATCTATTATAGTGAATCAAATGATAGTAAAAATGAAGATAAATCCAGACATATCAGAACTGCTTCTCCACTTTAACTAGTAATGAGTCCTTCAACAGTATGACTTTTTATCATTCCATTTTTCAGGGTTTCAGGGTGTCGAGCTTTAAGGTCACATCAATGAAAATTTTGAACTCTGAATCATTTAAAAGTCTCTAATTACCTTTTTACGACGATGTTGAGTCATGGCAAGCATAGCAGTCATCTGTGCACGAATGAGCGAAGATGTGTAGATCATGTCAACAGGAATGTTGCTGATTCTCTTGCCAGCTTCAATTGCCTCTTCCACGCCTTTCTTGGTTAGTGGCACATCAACACATCCGGTGAATAAGTTCTTCTCATTCCACAACGATTCCCCATGCCGAATCAAGATCAAAGCTGCTTCATCTGATGTGCAGAATAAAATTAGCATCAAACATATTATAGAAGGCAAGAACTTCAGCCTATTAGTTATATTATACAAAGAATGACCAACAAATACATAGCTTCACCCCTTAGAAATCCTAATTGGTGGAACTAAACCAACTTACTGTGTTTCTTCGGCGAGTCATCAGTGGTGTTGATTGAAGGTGATGAAATGGGATCAAAAACTGTGGTTTGAGAAGAAGACGCTTGAATTGCTCTTATTTTCATATTGCCAGATCTAGGAGACTTCTGTCTGAAGATCCCAACTTCGACCTTGAAACACTTTGAACTCAATTTTGCCAAACTACTCGGAAATACTTGATAAAGGTTTGTACTATTAGTTTGTAGGTGGGGAAGAGAAGTCCCAAGAGATTGATGAAATACTGCAGCAGCCATCCTGAAAATAACAAATAATCCCAGGTAAGGATGAAAAGTCAAAGTAATTCACAAGTGGGTTATGTCATACCAAAAAACATAAACTATAAATTGTAATCTGAATAGAACTATATCAGTAATGTGAAGGAGAAAACATAACAATCCATGACATTGGTGGTCAGAAATGGGTTTAGGAGAAGAAAGAGCAAACAAAGCATTAAACATGAACATTTCACGTGAATCATCATCAGTTGTTATCAACCACAACTTCAAAGGTCCAAAAACTAAAATGCTGACATCAAATTCATAAACAACAAGTAAATTCATAAGCCGATATCAACAAATTCATCATGAACACAAATTAGGCTTTCCCGGGAAACAAACAAAACCAGAACCATATACAGGAAATAGTTTTTTAAATTCAAAGAAACAGACTCCCAGAAGCAGTAAATTGAGCGCCGAAACCCAAACAAAGAGAGAATGCGATACAGAAATGTTGATCTGAAATTGAATAGGTTAGAAATCTGTACCTTATTATATCGACCAAGCGGAGAAACCGAGGCAGAGAAGGAGTGAAACGAAATGGGGTTAGAGTTAATTACAAAACAAGAAATGGGGTTATGGGGAAAGACAATGGAGATGGGGATTGAGGTTAGAGAAATGGAAGAAATGGGTCGTTATCGGCGGAAAGATTGAAGAAAATCGAAAAGGCCCTAAATGATTATGATAACGATTATGAAGAGAACAAGGAGAAATCACAATCAGTATAGAAAAAATCGACAGCAGAGAATGAAATTGGAGGCGTCCAGGTTGCTCTACGATTTATAGGAATTAAGAACAAAGAGCAACGAGGAGTCGCTTTTGGCTCGCAACTTGGCAACTTCTTCTGCCTTTCCAAGATTTCTCTCTAACCACAGGGGCCCCTCACGTTGGTAGGTTTCAGTTGACATCTTGAACAAATTTCATTTTCTTCAATTTTTTTTTCTGTTTTCGTTATCAAATTTCCATTTTTAGTAAAATAACATTTTCTTTTCTTAAAAAAACAAAAAAAAAAGTTCACGTTTTCTTACAAATGTGTGAGAATTTTGATTTTATCAATGACTATCATCAGCCAACATTTATCAAATTTAAAAAAAAGGTAAGAAATAAATGGTTTGATACTGTTAGAACAACGCTTCATAGAGTAATGTTGGCTAAAACTAAAGCAATTTCTTGAAAACTTGTTTCTAATTTGAAACTTCGAGAATTTAACTCAAGTTGGCATTAATGATTTATATTCTATTTTCGTTTTCAAATTTTTTATATTCTTAAAAATTTTATAAGAATATTTTTGTTGGTTCAACAATATGTGCGAACTCATAACATTTTGGTCGAACAGATGTGTCTTAATCAATTAAGTTAGGCTCTGTTTGGCACTTTTTATAAGAATATTTGAATATTTGCTTTTAAGAAAAATTTATTGAAATATTAGGTCATTCATTTCTAAACTTGACACTAAACTTAATATAGGTAACTTTAAAAGCATAGGTCAATAGGATATCATAATCACATTAGATTTTTATTAAATAGACAATATGTTAAAATAAAGAAAAAAAAATTAAAAAAAGAACAATAATTTTTTTTTAGTACAGAAGAAATATATTTTAAAAAAAATAAAAAAATTAGTAAGAAATTAAAATATATTAATCATCGTTATATTTTTTATAATTAAAGGAGAAAAGTGCACAATATTATATTTAAAAAAAAATAGACGTTAAATTTTGTATGATGATAAATAGAAATTATGAATATTAGAAATATTAGAAATATTGTTGAGTAAAAATGAATGAGGGGGTTGGGGTCATTTGGGGAACCAAACAACCTTTGGAGACCACAAAAGGACCAAGTCTTCGCTGGCTTACCAAACCAACCCACAGATTTATTGATTTTACAATAAAATTTTCCATTATTTTTTTAAAAATGAATTTTATTAATTGAATTGATTTTTTTATAAAAAGGGGAGGGTGCGTTGCTTTGAAATTCGGCTTTCATAACAATAAAGCTACCTAACTAGAGCAATCGAATGAAAAAATAATAGTGAAAATATCCATTTTAACTCTGATATTAATAAGATTGTAACCATTTTAATTTTTTTTCTAATTTTTTTTTCAAAATTTAGATAAAGGTGATAATATCACTCTAAAATTAAAAAAGAGTTGCAATATTTACCTTTCAATCGATAAGTTGCCGTTTGAATAATTATTTAAAAAGAAGTATTTTCAAGTGTGTTCAATTAAATATAAAACATATGTTTGTATAAAATTCATAAGATTTTAGAGGAAACGACATTAAAGGTTTTTTTTTTTGTTACAATTTTTGAGTGTTTGTAAAATTATTTAATAATTGATTTTGTGCATTAATCAAACTTAACATTGTTCAAAGTTTGGTTTCTTTGAAATTATTTATTTTTTAAAAGTTTTTATATTATTTATTGTCAAAATTAGCAGATGAATTAGTAGATTTTTAATAAATGATACGAATTGTAACACTTATTTAAGTTTAAGGTTTAATCGAATGAAATTCAACGTTTATGGTGAAAATTAATATGAGTGAACGAAATTTAGGCATGAGTTTGATTTTTTTATTTCTTCCAAACTAATAATATTAATCAACTATTTTAAATTATAATTTTTTTTAAGTTTATAAAAAGAAACTCGGAGTAAACCGGGAGCCGCCAAATTTGCCTCCACAACCGGTTGACATTCAGACCGCAAGCACGTCACGTGCCTTTTATGAATCGCCTCCCACCGTCGCGCTTTCTGCTCCATTTACCCACCAACCTCCAACCTGGCCCCACATTTCTATTTTTTTTTTCATTGTAATTTTGAGCTTTCATATTCTTTTTTTTTTTTATTTATTAAAAAAAAAAAAAAAAAAAAAAAAA
>JAOANK020000030.1:1066974-1084682 GCA_026257165.2 Telfairia occidentalis | reverse complement strand
CAATTACACGTGAACAAAATTGAACAATTACATTTACTTGTAGAATAAATGATACTTAATCATTAAAAGAAACTAAATTCAAGAACTAAAATTTATTCTCTAAGTAAATTTAATTATTAGAGTAACATTAATATAATTGATTATCTCATTCAATTATGCAAACAAGGTTTTCATAGAAATAAAACATAAAAGTTATTGCCATAGTAAAATCAAATAAAAAGATACAATACTCCATTCAATAATAAATTAAGAAAAACAATATTTAATTCAATAGTAATTTAATGTTATATTCAAAAATAGTTAATTTTATTAATTCAATAATAAATAAAAGACAACAATTCAAGAGACGTTATTTTGTTGATATTTATAATATTTTACCAGTTATATATAATAAATTAATAAAATAAAATAAAAGTGAAAATTTTAGAAAATAAAAGAAACAAAATTATATGTCCATTAGAGAAAAAAGTGTTGAGGAATGATATGGGGAAGGAGAGAAAAAGACAAAAGAAGGAAAATGACACATTTAGAAAATATATAAATATACACGGATTGAAAGAAGCAAGGCTCGAGAACTGAAGACCTCGCCTATATCAAAGAGGCGCGCCTTCCACTGGGCTGGAGGTTGATATTGTACACTCTCTCCGAAATATCTAAAATATATCTAATATCGACGATATTTCGTGGATAAAGGGTAAAAACTACTTTACACATAATATCTATATTGAGACCTTCATTTTCCTGATATTTCACCGATTTATCGGGGTATTTCTCCGATTTTTAATACCATGGGTATAACCAAACCAAATCAAGATGGTTTGATTCGGTTCAAAACGAAAATCGAATTATAATTGGTTTTACAGTTCTGCTTTTATATAAACTGAACCGAACCATGCACATCCCCTAATAGTAATAATGACTACCTATGATTATACTTTAAAGTTTATGAATATGAACATCGTTAATCAAATGATATATATGATTGACATGTAGTTGAAGGTTGTATATAAACAAAAGTTTGATATTGTGTACTAACCCGTTGACGTAGACATATATTAGAGGTATGTAGACTAGTTGAAGTAGATATTAAGTAGGACGAATATCGACAACAACAAAAATGATAGAAACCAAAAATAATTATTTTGAAAATTTCAACAATTAAAGTAGAATTTTAAATTTAACAAGAAAATTAAATAAACCTCAAAAGTTTAGAGACATAAATGAAATCTAAACCTTTTATAACTTTGTTAATTAAATTTATACAAACATGTTGGTTTTCTTAGAAAGCTTAGAATCTGTAAAAATTGGACTGAAAAAAAAAGGGTAAAAACTAAAAATTGCCAACACCTTTTTAAACTATAGGTAAATATTGAAACACTTAACAAGTTTGAGATTTAGTTTAACCAAATTGAAAGTTTAAGGTAAAATTTGATACATTTTACAATTTTTTACTTTATGATAAATTTTCATTTGAACGATTGTTAAAAAAGTATTATCATATTATTTTATTAATTATAAAACATATATATATTACAAAATTGATAGAATTTGTCAATATGAGTATAGTTCATTCGACATCTACTATCATCACAAATGTTGATAACTCGATCTTCCAACTCCGTAGTCGCTAAACTAAAAAGAATTGATAAAGTTTCAAAGAAAAATGATATTATAATTGAATTTTTATTGAAATTAATGAGTTTTGATTTTTGATTGACGAAATTATTCAATCGTTGCTTTTATGCCTTTATTATCAAACCTAATTTAGTACAAAATTTTATTTCATTAAAATTTTTTACCTTGTTTTTTTATTAAAATTAATAGTAAATTAGATACACTTGAATATAAAATAAAAATTACAATATTTATGGTCTAATTTGATAAAGTTGAAATTTTAAAATGAACACGGTTTTGTATTTAGTATAAGAATTAATTTTTTTTCTTAAAGTTGCCCTATTTTTTCTTTTTGCAAAATGCTTCCCAGCTCCCTTTCTTCTCGACTCTCACAGTAGCCAATCGAACCGCTAATCTCTCTCTGTTCATCTCTCTGCACCCATCTCCGTTCCGTCGGCCAATATTTCAGTTGCAGGTATGTCCTTTGATTTCATTTTAATGGGCACCTGCTTTATGGAATAATGGACGGATGTTTTCTTTTTCCCATTTTAATGGAGGTTGTGTTGCAATTGTTTATTTCTTCTGTTTAGGCAATGAAGAACTTGCTTCTCACTTTCATCCTGTTGTTCATCCTACTTACAAGAAAACATAACTATGGGACTACTTGGTAGAAGTTTGAATAACTGTAGAAAATTCAGTAGTGAAAAACTATTAGTGTCCAGTTGTAGAAAGATATCTGCGAGTTCTCATGCTATTGGGAACCAGCCTAGATATAATGTGAATTCTGATTCTTCTTTGAAATTTGAGACAGGAAATTTTTATTCTGTTCTTCAGTCAAGTTGTTTCCAGCACTGGTTCAAGAATTGGAAAGAACATAGAAAGCATAAGTTGACAGCGAGTACTTTTGCTGGGGCTATAGGGTTTTGGCCTCGTCGGAGGGCCCAACTGTGGTTAGAGAAGATTGGGGCGATTGAGCAGTTTTGTGGTAATTTGGCAACTTGTTGGAGCAACATGAAAGAAGAAGAGGCACTTGAAAGATATAAGCTTATAACAGGAAACACTGTTCTGTTTCCTGAATTTCAAGTCTATGGTAAAGCAAACTCTGGAGATGATTGGTTAGCTGCTTCACCTGATGGGACGGTTGACAAGATGGTCTACGGATTGCCTTCACGAGGTGTTTTGGAGATTAAGTGTCCATTTTTTGATGGTGATATGAGAAGGTCTTCACCGTGGTCACGAGTTCCTCTTTACTGTATTCCACAAGCTCAAGGTTTGATGGAAATCATGGATAGAGACTGGATGGATTTTTATGTTTGGACTCCAAAAGGGAGTAGCCTATTTAGATTGTATCGAGATGTAGAATACTGGGAGGTCTTGAAAATGGCTTTGTCCGATTTTTGGTGGAAGCATGTTGAACCAGCGCGGGAGATGTGTAGTAAACATGCTATTAAAAATCCACTCATTGAGCTAAAATCACTCAGGCCATCACCCAGGCATGAATTATGTAGTTATATAGTCTGTGAAAGCAAACGTGTTGTTGATAATTCTAAGTTGCTCTTGCGTGAATTTGATGGCAAACTTCAAACCTGATGCCTTGCATCCTACTTGAGCATGTCTTCCGCAGCTGAAATAAGGAATTTGGGATAAAAGTTATATTCATAGTTGCAGAGTTTTAGAACTTGGAAGGGTTCTTATTAACATGAAAACTGAGGGCCAAACAACTATGCAAACATTGTTGAAGTAAGCACACCTTGAGTTTGACACGACATCCTACTCTTGCTCTGGTCAGACATGAGCCTCTTCCCTGTCATATCCAATGCTGGTCCTTGGCCATGCGTGCTAGGATAGTTTGTCATATGTGAGTGTGTCCTATACGGCTATACCCAGACCAAACACGCTGTGGGACATGTCACTTTCCTGGACTTCCCTTCATTGGGGATGAAGGACATGGTTGCAGCACTGCAGCAGTCAGGTCCACCACGCAGCATGAGGGAAGTTAACTTGGAGGAGTTCTTTTTGAAGTCTATTAATATTTTAAAATGATCTCAAGGTTAATGTGGTTTCCATCCTTGTTAAAAATTCTTTGTTGGCAATGGAGTTAAGAGAATCTCGATGTTTGGTTGAGAGGTTCTTATTCTAAGTCCTCTATTTCCTGAGTCATAGATATGTCTGTTAATGTATCTGAAGTGTTTTTGGTTCTTATCTTCGTACTGCAAGGATGATTCACTTACAGAACGAGCTGAAGCATAGGCATGGTGGCACATGGGAAATCTGAATTGGCTAATCATGGAGATTGCAATAGGTAAGCAGCAGAGCTTTGAATTTATATTCACGTTGCTTTGAAGATGCATGATATGCAATCAACAAATTATCAATGTAGTGATGGTCAAGTTGAAGAAAGGTTGATTCGAGTAAGTAAATTTCGCTATTATTGTCAAAAGAGAAGTACAAAACAGATGGAGATGAGTATCTTCACCAAGCCAAGGGGATTACAAAAAAGTTTCCCAATTGCCAAAGATATGAGAGAAAGCATTATTACCAAAACCTTTTGAAAGGGAACAGTAGATGTAAAAATTCTAACTGTATCCCAAAACTCATCACCACTTGTAGCCTCCCCTTGACAAGTCATCTTGTTCCTCTCGAACTAAAGTCTCCAAAAGGAAAAAGGAAGAAGAACTTGGTCCATAGAACTCTCGCTGATCCGAAGTCTCCAAGATAGATTTGTTGAGTCTTAGCTTTCAGATGCACTGAATATGGGGTTTGCATTGCACCAAAACTAAAAGCTTGTGAGTTGAGGAGCAAGTTATCTTACCTCTTTTATTGTCCAAGACTTTTGACTTCGCTTCCTCCAATTTTCTTTCTCAATTTGAAGCAGAACAATTTTTTTTATCTCCTGCAGTCCAAGTCATCTAACCCCAAAACTTGTGGTTTGGGTCCATTTCAATATTCTCTCCCAACTTGAAGCAAGATGTCTGATGTGCTAGTACATAAGATCAAGAAAAGTAACAATTTATCTGTAAATTTCATGTTTATTTTTTCAAACTTTGAATTGAATTTTTGTGTTTTTGTATGGTGCAAACAAACCATGAAGGAATTAAAATGAACAAATATTCTATATTTGCAATTCAAAATAGTATTTTTTTTTTCTCAGGATGCATGACTTGATGCAAAATGCATAATATGCTAGTTCATAAAACCATGTCCGTCATTAGTTTCAAGCTAGATATATTGTGCTAGAATGTAGGAGCCCTTTCTTGTTTGTTAGGACAACTCTTTTTTTGGGCCACCATTTTTGCTTGTATTTGTTTATTTTTCCCTTAAAGCTCTTTTCTAGATTTTTCTTTTTTGAAAAACACATCTTACAAAAATGTCTTTATAATTCTGGTGCTAGCAATGTGATAATGGGTGGCTTTTTTTTCTTTTCTTTTTTGAGTTTAACAACATGTGGGGGTGAAGATTCGAACCTAAGACCTTTTAGTCTTTTGGTATATGCCTTTATCAGTTGAGCTATGTCCGGTTTGGCATGTGATATTGGATGACTTGTTTGCATATTAATATTTCAGCCCAAAAGTGCAATCACTAATGTCCAATTATGTTGAATATGAAGTCATGTAGGCAAAAAACCATGGTATAATTTATTTCAATTTTGCTAGTCATAGATGAATATGGCAAACTTTCACATTGGTATTTTGATACATTCTGATTACTGAAAGTCTTTAAATCATTCAGATTCCTTCCCCCCACGTTGTGTTTATAGTTTGTTCCCAAGAATTTTCTTTATTCCAATGAATGATATGTATGGTAGGAGGTGACAGTTTGCTGTTGATTTGTTTTCTACTAATTCCTTTGGCGTATAAGTTTGGCCTTTCTAACATTTTGTATTGTATGATCAGGAAAGATGAGAATGCCTCGGACTGCGAAGCTCAGCCACGGCCTTTATGATTGTGATTTCTAATGTCTGTTTTTCTCTTTCCTATTCCAATTCTTTTGATGTTAGTCACAATCAGAATCAGATCTCTAAAAGTTCGTGCATTATCATCAATGGCTTCCAGCAAGAGTCTTCATGATTTGGTATGGTTTTCTCCATCTCTCTTTGTCTTTTTCTTGTTTCTTTGACTTCTTTTTGTAGTCTTTTGTTGTGGATGTTTTGTTTGATCATTGAGCAGATTATTTGATTTTGGCTTGTGGCTGTGGTATCAGTTTCTCTCTCTGGTATATTAGTAGTTGATAAATAAATTTTGAGACCCTTTTCCCCCTAATTCAACTATTGTCTAACCTTTAGAACATTCCCTTTATTCTATCCTCTTACCGTAAACCGATAAATTGGATTGAATTTTGCAATTTTTTTCATTGGGAGCGAGACTTTTTTCTTTTCTAATCAGTTTAGGGGTTCCTTTTTTTAGACCGTCTTTTGAAACGAAGCTTTTAGAATGCAAGCAATTCTTTGACATAGTTCCAAAAAAGGGAATCTATGGACCATATTTTTCGCCTGTATAATACCTTAATCAGTTCTTAGATTGAAATTTTGAGGCCTAATTAAGAGAATCACAGGAATTAGAAATATTGGTAGGGATACTATTTGTTTACCTTTTACAAATAAAATAGTGTTAATTGCAATTATGGCCATTATATTATTATTGTTATTATCAGTATTATTATTATTATTATTTATAAACAGATTTTTTAACCTTATTTTTCAGTTCTTAGATGCTGATAATTGATAGAAAGCTTCCGGTGAATTAGTTTACAGTTTGGACGCAGTTTCTCGCAGAAACAAAATTGACAAAACATTATTCAATTAATATTTATCGAATGTTTCTGTCCCAATAAAAATACTTAATTTATTTCCTTTGTCTCTAAAAATACTTCATTTATTGCGATAAACATTTTTTTTTATCGTATTCAAATCGATTACCTTGATCTGAAGCAACTTTAAGACTCAAATTTGTGATTATTGTAATTTCTAATGAAAAATCCCAGATATTATTTTATATTAAGAAGATTTTACAATTTATGCTATTTTTTTATATAGTTTTATTCAATTGATCAATTTCTTCTAAATCTAATTTCATTCTATTTATATCGACCAAATAGCCTATTTTCCAATTTATTTTTTATTTGCAATTACAACTTGTTAGTGAAATTTCAAGTTTGTCTTTCAGAGATCTTGTACAACCTATTTGTATTGATTCAAATATACTACTATTAATTCTCCCAAACTTTGACAAAATTGGCATTATATAGAGTATTGACAATAATTTATTAAAAATCATATATATATATATATATATATATATATATATATTTTTAAATTTGGGTATGTATTTGGTCTAACAATGTCCTACTTTATAATAAAATGCTTTTAAAAATAATTTGTACACTATTACACGCCTAATTATGCATTTATTCTTTCTCTCAAACATTTGTGCAATTATTCTCGATGTTTCAAGAATAGTTAAATATTTAATGAATGTATTTTCTATACTTTAACAAAATTTTATACGGCCATTGTTGAAGGATTTGATTGAGATATCTTTTGAAAGTGTTATAAATTTTTTATAGGTTGGACAATAATATTATTTTGAAAATTCAAGAACATGTAAAAAATACTTAAAATGTTTCTCACAAAAAAATTATAAGACATTAGTCTATTAAATTAGTGCGCGTGCTTCTTCCAATACTAATATAGAAAAAACAATTCATTAAAAGTAATTTTTTAAGTCGTTTCAAATCTACATAGTACACTAAATTGTTTGGAAATTATAAAATACGACTCTTTTAATCGCTATACAAGTTTGACCAAGTTATTTTTTGAAATACAAAAATGATATTTTTTTTATTATACAAATTAACAAGAAATTTATGGTATGTTGTTAGAAAAAAATAAATTTATGATACAATCAATTAACTAGAAATACATTTCTTATCTCTTTGAACCTTTTTTTTTTTGGAAAAATAAAATTAAAAATACTTTTAATAAGTAATGGTTTTTTTTATAATTAGGAAAAGTAAGTAATGGTTTAGACTTTCAATTTTAGTTTGAAAAATTTTATTCTTGTAATTTAAAATTTGTAATGACTCAATCTTATTGTAAAAAATATGGTTAAGATTTAATGGAATTTCTTATTTTGATGAGATTTATTAGGACAAAATTATTATAAGCTTAAAAGTTTATAAATTAAATTGATATAAACTAAAATTATGAGACTAAATAGTTAATTTTATTTAGTTCAAACAACTAAATCGTTAATTGGTTGCTCACATGGATTCAAAAGCGTTTTTTTTAACCTAAAAATAATTAAAAACAGGAAACAGCGTTTATAAAGGATGCAACTTCTGAAGCATTGTTGCTTCCGCTTTTCCTATGCCCTAATTACAAATTTACAATTACAAACAACAATCCCGCCGATATTTTCAATTTTCCTTCTATACCCCTCAGAATTGTACTACAATTACCATACTGATCCCAAGCATATTTTTCAAATTTATGTCGTGACTCGCGGCATGTCAAAATAATTGAGAATCGAAAAAAGACGATACTAATGGCGACTGAGCAGGACAAATTCGTAAATAACTTGTAATTTTCGGGCAATTCATTGCCCCTCAGGTTGGTTTGGGCAAATATTTTTAATTTTTAAATTGATTTTCCGAAAGTTGCCCTAATTGGTGACGTGTAGGGTTTTCTTTCTACCATTCCTTTGCGCGTGTATAAAAGGCGTCCCTTCTCCGCATCAAAATCCCATCGGCATCTTCGTCACCGCGAAAACAAGAGCCAAAGCTTCAGGATCAGTTTTTCTCCTATCACCACCACCCACCACTGTAAGGCAAGAATTTCCTCTCATCTCTCTTTTCTTGCTCATCTAACTTCATGATTGTTTCTTGTTCTTGATCGGGCTTGGATTTTCAACTTACGCTTTGAATTTGTTTTTCTTTTTGTTGTCTTTATTGTTGTATTCGATTATAAGCTATTGACGATTCTTTTGTCTCGATTCGTTTTTCATTAAATAAAATTTTCACGATCGGAACTCGGATTGTTACTTTCTGATGGAATTTTGTAATTTCATTGCTGCGTCTTTCAGATCTGTGGATTTACTTTTCTATTACTCGTTTGTTTTGGATGTTTTTCTTTATTGCATCTTTCGATGATCGGAAATGAAAAATACGATCCTCGCTTTAGATTTGCTTATATTCATGTAAAGCTGATGAGAACGATGATGGATTTTAACTGCGAATTCGATTTTATTATTCTTCGCATCTAGTATCATTCAAGTAGGTCGGGGATGTTCTTCGATGTATTCGTTTGTGTTTAATTGTGTATTGTTTTTCTTATTTGTATGCGTCATTCTCAGTTGTCGATTATTTGATAGCTTTTACTAGGTGTAACTTGTAGAGTATATACGTTACTGTGGATTGTTTTGCGTTTTTCTTGTAAGCTGTAAATGAAATCGTGGATGAGGTTTCAATTTTCAAGTTAGATTGTCTTTCATATGTTTTGATTGCAAGATACTAAGATTTTTTCGTCTCTTGGAAATTTTTTATTTACTATGTAGTTTGTTTCGATGATGTTTTGAATGATTTTTTCCAGCATGATGTGAAGTGCATTTTAATCTTTCCTTGGTCATTGCTGGAATTAAAGATTAGTCCATTGAGATCATACAACTAGTTTTCATGCCGTTTAGTTTTCTACAACAGAGTCGGAAACATTATTTGTGCCTGTTAACTTAGACTCTCACTGTCATCATTCAACAGCAAATTCTCTTGCTGCTAATTCTGAATCTGATGTTTGTTCTAGATTTTTATTTTCCAATGATGATTTGTTTCCTTTGTTCTTTTAATAATTTTTTATGGTTCTGTTCATCCTAAGTTATATTGAGCATAATTATTTCTTCTTATTACCAGGAAGTTGGCCACCCGGTCTGCTGTTCTGTAGTTCAAAGTGGAGGGCGTTAAGTTTGAAACTCCTTTTATGTCTGAACGGGCCTCTCTCTTTTTGTCATCAATTGGATTGCTTGGAGAGTATTGTCCTACGTCTAGGAAAAAGAACAGTTGTGCCGAGACTATTGGCTGCATGCATCTTGAGTTGCTAGGGGGTCATAGAAAAGCACGTGAACTTGGTTTCCATTTTATGCGGCCTTTTTCAGCTGCTGCTCAAAGAACGATAGGTCCTGTTGAAGATACTGCTGCTGATATCTACTTTTTCTAACCAGAACTGCAGTATTTCTGTGTATCAACATGGCGTTGCAGAATATTGGTGCCTCTAACCGTGATGATGCCTTCTATAGGTATAAAATGCCTAAGATGGTTACTAAAATTGAAGGTAGAGGTAATGGCATCAAGACTAATGTTGTTAACATGGTTGAAATTGCAAAAGCCTTGGGCAGACCTGCCTCTTACACTACCAAGTACTTTGGATGCGAGCTTGGAGCACAATCCAAGTTTGATGAGAAAACGGGGACTTCTCTTGTAAATGGTGCACATGATACAGCAAAGCTTGCTGGGCTTCTCGAGAACTTCATCAAGAAATATGTTCAGTGCTATGGATGTGGAAACCCTGAAACTGAGATTATCATTACGAAGACGCAGATGATCACTATGAAATGTGCTGCATGTGGATTCATATCTGATGTTGACATGAGAGATAAACTCACAACATTTATTCTCAAGAATCCTCCTGAACAGAAGAAGGGATCAAAAGACAAGAAAGCAATGAGGAGGGCTGAGAAGGAACGGCTTAAGGAGGGAGAGGCTGCTGATGAAGAGCAGAAGAAACTGAAAAAGGATTTGGTAAAGAAGAAAAGCTCTACTGGTAATACGAAAGATGCTGTTACAAAAGTGCCAAGCAAAAAGAAGAATAATGGTTCAGATGAGGATCATTCCCCAACTCGTAGTCAAGCGGGTGATAATGACCAAGCAGCTGACGATGACGACGATGTGCAGTGGCAAACAGACACATCTTTAGAGGCAGCTAAGCAGCGTATTCAGGAGCAGTTGAGTGCCGTCACTGCTGATATGGTAATGCTCTCTACTGCCGAAGAGAATAAGTCATCAAAAAAGTCCCCCGAGCATGAGAAGTCTGAGGTCAATGGAAACAAGAATGGAAATGGAGTCTCTACCCATGGAGCCCTTGTTCACGAGATTAAGGATTATTTGAGAAAAGGTTCCTCTGCAGCCGAGCTTAAATCGTTTTTGGAATCTCTGTCTGGAACTCACCAAGAGGTTATGAATGCCTTAGTTGAGGCTCTATTTGTTGGAGTTGGGAAAGGCTTTTCCAAGGAGGTGATTAAGAAGAAGAACTTCTTGGCTGCAGCCGGCGCTGCTCAGGAAGGATCGCAGCTCATTCTTTTGCGTGCCATTGAATCTTTCTGTCTCAATACAAGTCCGGAAGCTGCCAAGGAGGTTGCGCTAGTCTTGAAATCACTATACGATGGCGATGTGATAGAGGAGGAATTCGTTTTAGAATGGTACCAGCAGGGTCTGGCTGGCGCTAACAAAAGTTCTCAAATCTGGAAGCACGTAAAGCCCTTCATCGAATGGCTTCAGAATGCTGAGTCGGAGACAGAAGACGAAGAGTAAGTATATGACTGCACTTTTTATGTTGGTGTCTTCGCCGCTGCGTTGTTTTGTTAAGTTGTTTTCGTTGGGTGTTTTACTTTGTTCTAGTTTTAGCAGTCCTAAGCGAAGTCCTTGTCTTGCTTGGAATAATGGGGGGATCTCATCGTTTGGGTCAGCTCGTTTTGTTCCTTGTGGTGTGCTCTGTGTCGTCTTCCTCATTTCCCTTGTCTTTTGTTGGTGTTTGGATTTTCTACTGTGTCTGAGCTTTCGGTAATGGTGTCCTTACTGCGCCTGCTGTTCTTAAGCGGTGGCGCTTTTACATTTTACATTTTTATCGCGACATTTCCATCTGAATGAATTTTCTATTCAGTATCTTCCATTTCTGGTTTTTTCAACCTACGATGTGTGTTTTTGACTCTGATATAAAATTAATTTTGGTGCTTTTCATCTGTTTATAAAAATTTTCAACTACTTTTAGTTATGGAAATTTTAACGATTTTTTTTTCAGAAGAGCATAAAATATCCTCCAAAGCTTTCGCTAAATACAATTTATTTTTTTAAAAAATTCTTCACATCTAAATCACTTTTGGTTATTGAAATTTTAGAAGATAAAAATTTTCTTCACGGCTAAACTAAATACTATTTGCACATGTAACTTAATAAAAGTTTAAATCTAATAATTATTTATTTGATGCTTGTTTTTAATTTATGTAGTTTAAATATAGACTCACGGTAACATAGTTATTAATATATTTAAAATTATATAATTAATTTGTTAAAAATGAAATAAAGATAGGGATTCAAATGTAAGTTTAGGGAGTAAAATTAATATATTACAAATTTGAAAATTTGAGGACCAAATAGATTTTAAAAGTTTAAAGACAAAAATAAAATAAATTTAAAAATTCATAAATTAGTATACAATTTAAACATTTTTTTAAAAAAATATTTTTATTCATACATTGTAGCTTTAAAGACCTTTCAGACGCATGCTTTTAAAGACTATAAAGCGGTACAGTTATCTATTGCTATTAAAAAAATTGCATTTCTGCGTATGATGTTGATAAATTTTTCCTAAGGTTGGATTGAAATTTTTTTAATTCATTCTTTAATTTTGTATACTTCAGATACTTGTGAAAATTATCTAAGCAAAAACGGTGATGCTTTCAAACTGGGGCGACGGTCTTAGTTAAACAATTATATTTTTCTTAATTTGCAAGGAACGATAAAAACGTTTTTGGGTACTCACTGAACTCTCTAATAATTTCAGAAGACGAGTTTGTAATTTCATTAAAGATGATAATGGATAAATCACAATGTATGAAAATTTCTATCCAAATCAATTGGTTTTGCCAAATTGAGCATAGCTGTTCGAAACACACTTGCACATGTTGAATTAAAAAAAATAAAAATTGAGGAATCCACTTATGTTATTTCTCAATGGTAAGAGAAATTACTATTTTATATTTTTAACTTAATTTAATTTAAAAAATAAAATACTTAGGGAATGTTAGCTTAACTGGCCTAATCAATCTGAGTAATTACTTTTTGAAATTATTTTCAAATTTTAGTATTTACCTGTTGAACTAAAATAACTAAACTAGTAAACTAGTAAATATGTATGATTTTAAAAGTTATTAGGATTTTTTAGAAGTTTAAGTAGTTAAGATCTACTTAAACTGAGTATATCTTAATTTGTTAAAACATATATTCTTGCATTCAAACTCTCACTCCTACATGTTGAACTAAAAAAAGTAGTTAGGATCTATATGTTTTTTTCTCTCGTAATCTATGATATTCTCTTTGTAGATTTGGTTGATTAGTTATTGAGATTATTATTTCTTTTTATACTTTGATATTCATGGTCTTTAAACTTTTAATATTTTGTTTTAATTTTCCATCATTATATAAAAAAAACCCAAGCATTATTGACAATTCTCTTTTTATAAACCGTGATATAAATGCTACTAAAAATATTACATACAAATATTTGTGAAAACACCATGATACAAGAATCAAAAAAGAAAGATGTCTAAAACGTTTTACCTTTGTTTTTTTTTAATATATTTTTTCTTTCATCAATTGTTTTATTTCACACTTGTTATATTATATTTAAAAATAAAGATGTGAAAACACGCCAAATCTAACATAACTCAATTATTATACTTTTAAACATCAATTTTTATCAATATCTTTTTAACGATAAGTATCTTTATCTATAATTAATATCCAACCCTCTCGAAAGTAAGCTCTGAATTCAAGTTTTAATATCAATAATATCTTTACAAAATAAATCTGTAATCTAAAATAAAATTTTTATCCCTAATCTTATCAAATTGTATATTTTTTTACCTCAAACCTTTAATTTCAATTTAATTATATTATAGATTTAAATAAATGTTGTAATTTTTAGTGGTGGTTAAATTGCTCACTAATTTTAACAGAAAAGACACAAAGTTTAATACATAAATAGACTAATGAATAACATTGTAAAAAAACTCATAAATTAAAAAATATATATATAGTATGGTTTTTTATTTTAAATTCAATAAATTTCGTACCAATTCTATAATCTATTAAAAATCTTCCAGACGAAAAAATTATAAAAATCGCAATATATTTTCAAATTTAAAATCTGCAATTATATCAAATTAAAAATTGAGGATATAAAAATCGACGAAATGCAGAAATTAAATATTTAGCATAAAATCTTAGATTTAAAATTTGAAAAAAAAAAATCAAAATCAAAATCCGCGTAGAGAATCTGAGAGTGAGAAAAAAAATAGATACAGATTTAAAAAGAGTGTTTTTGTTTTCAATTCAGAAATCAGAAATAACAAAAATCAGATTTCAGTTATATTGTCGGAGGCTAAAACCGTAATTTCATTCCGATTTTCGAGGCTTTCTGTTACGTAAGTCTGTTCTTTCTCTCGTTGCCGATTCCTGTTTCTCCGACCCAAGACGCCATTCTTTCTCTCTCTCTCTTCAAAATGTCTGTGATTCTAGAGAGAGAGAGAGAGAGATGGTGAAGACACAGTCTCAGTTCCTCACAAATATCTCTCACTCCCCCAATTCCCCTTACCCTTTTAAGAACAAACCCTAACTGAAAATTTTTACATCTCACATCTCATTCCTTCTCCTTGTTCTTTCTTCCATTTTCTTTCTTTCTTTCTTCTTTTTCGTTGCAGTGTTTGTTTGTTTGTTTTCTTTGTTGCCCTAAGACGACAATTTCTATTTCATTCTGTTGTTCGACCGCCGCCGGTTTAATTCCGGCAGGATGGACCCGAAACTGTGGTGTGCTTTTGCGGGCAATTCCGTCCAAATTCACACTGTCGGTTCTGAGGTTTACTATTTCCCTCAAGGACATGTCGAGCAATCTACTTACAGTCCATCTCTTTCTCCCTCTGTTCTATCCAACCCTGTTACTAAATGTCTCGTTACTGCCGCTCATTTTCATGCGGATTCCCTCACTGATGAGGTATGTCTCAAGTTGAATCTTCATCCCTTCGGACATGGTGGGGAGGTCCCTGTTTTGCCTATTGCGACTTCTCGATTTGGTTTTAATGTTATTGCGCGGGATGGAGGGGATCGAGTTGTGTCGTTTGCTAAGATTCTTACGTCTTCTGATGCTAATAATGGCGGTGGATTCTCCGTTCCGCGGTTCTGTGCCGATTCTATTTTTCCTCCCTTGAATTACCAGGCCGATCCTCCCGTCCAGACTTTGTCGATCACTGATGTTCATGGGGTTGTTTGGAATTTTCGCCACATTTACCGTGGGACGCCGAGGCGGCATTTGCTCACTACTGGGTGGAGTAAGTTTGTGAATCATAAGAAGCTGGTTGCGGGTGATTCCGTCGTTTTCGCGAAGAATTCGAGAGCGGAGATGTTCGTTGGCATTCGTCGCGCCACTAGGGCTACTGCAGCCGGTGATTGCGGAAGATGGCAGAGCCAGATTGGTGGAGTTAAATACAATGTCGAGGAGAATCGTTCAGTCGATGGAGGGAAAGAAGTTTTCTCGAGGAGCGGTATTGGGAAAATTCCAGCCGAGGCGGTTGCCAACGCTGCGGAATTGGCAGCGCAATTTAGACCATTCGAGGTGGTTTATTATCCCAGGGCTGGTTGGTCCGAATTTGTAGTTAAAGCAGAGACGGTCAACAAAGCGATGAATTATCAGTGGTCTTCTGGAATCAGAGTCAAAATGGCCATGGAGACCGAGGATTCTTCGAAGACGACATGGTATCAAGGGACTGTAACCTCCGTATGTATTCCTGATCACGGACCTTGGCTGGGTTCTCCATGGCGAATGCTTCAGGTAGACCATTGTTTTGTTTCTAATTTCCTATGTGTAGGACCGATCATGTCTACTTTTGAATATGTATTGAATTTTGCTTCATTTGATTGTAACCCCTTGATCGTTTTGTTTTTGTCTGAAACTCAACGTGGCAAGAGACATTGGATTGGATCTTGACGCTATAAACTTATTTTGAGGGTTTATACTAAATTCTTTGTTTCCTATAGAGAGGAAACAAAATAAGTGGTGGAGTCACTCTCTAGGTAATTTCACTCTGGATGGTTTGTTGGTTCCACCCTTTGAAAGATGCTGACATTCTTAACCGTACATCTTTTCTTCTTAAGAAGTAGTCTGTAATTTGTTTCTATTTGTAAGACAAACAACTGGATTTGTAATTCACTGAAGTGTTTTCTTTTTCCCCTCAATGCCTAACATGTAACAAGTATATAGCAGTCTCGGGATTATTTGGTGTTGGATAATGTGGCGTTTGTTCCAGTTGCTAGGTGTGTTAGTATGGTTGATCTGACCAAATGCTCTTGGAAGTAGATGTGTCACTAGGTCGTATATCACGACTTTTGGGGTCGAGACAGTGCTTAATCAATCGATTTAGTCAGATGACTGTTCGGCATTCGGTTTATTATACACACTTGACAATAAGCAGATTAAACAACAAAAGAATGCAGATGGGATGTCTACTTTGTTAGTGCAAAACCTGAATTTTGAGATTTGTTGATTTAGTCAGATGACTCTGATTATAAATAGTCATTACCTGTTCTTCTTCCATGAGAGGGGCTGATTGGGATTGTTTGAGCAACTCGCGTAATCATTACTTGCCCTTATGAAAATACGTCCCTTCTGTCAGTAAGGGATTTACATTTCGTCTGGCTTTTGCAAGATGGTCTTTGTACTGGGACCTGCTTCCACTTTACCGACATTACATTTATTTATTTATTTTTCATGTTATTGCGTTTTTTTGTCTCAGGTTACATGGGATGAAAGTGATGCTCTGCAGAGTACTAAGAGTGTAAGCCCTTGGGAAGTTGAATTTGCTGCTCCCATTCCAATACAACCTCCTCTTCATCCAGCAAAGAAATTTAGAGGTCTCCAGAAATCTGGGCTGTTCACTGATGAAGAAGAGCTGTCTTCACCTATGATGAGATTCAGTGATTCAACAATGGAGCAGTTCAACCAATCTTTATTGAGTTTCAACTCTTTTCCTGCTGGCATGCAGGGAGCCAGGCAAAATTTATTCTCTGAATCTAGGTTATCCAATTCGTATAAAGAAATTACTCCACGAACATGTGATGAAAATTCCATGTCCAAGCTGAATGTGGAGCCCAAGATGCAAATGGTGTCTACTGACCTCGTCATTGGTAGTGTGCGGTCTGATACCTTATCGCCTGATAGTCAGGCTAGCGTTCTTTCCTTTGCGACAGAAGCTACTGAGAACCAGTTCTGCAACTCATCTAAAGCTGGAGTAAAATCATTTCAGTTGTTTGGTCAAGTCATCTATATGAACTCGCCTGTTGAAAATGGACTTGACAATGGTGTTAGCCCTAATGATGGTGACAAGAACACTGGATCTGTAAAAACTTTCATGTAGTGTGCTAGACTGGGAGCTGCTGGAATCAGAAGTTTTTTCTTGGTATATAGTAGTTACATCTTTGTCTTGCGTAGATGTAGCTGTACAGGTACGCATGTCTCATATCCTTTAAACTCTGGCCTGTTGAGAATGAAATATTGATGTCTCTGCTCTCTGATTAAAAAAAGGGAACCCAAATCTTCAATCTTCAAGGTTTCAATAGCCTAATTTTATCAACAGAAGTGTTCATTTCGAATTTTGAAGTCACAAAAACAGAAATGAATTACTTTATGAATAGGACAGAGTTTAGGTGGTTCTTTCACATATTATTCTTTGTTACTTCATGTGATAATGATGCTTTTATTCTATCACATTTACATTCTTTGTGCACCTTATATGTCTCTTTCAGTAAGTTCTGTCAAATGGATGCCAAACTGTATGACTGATTATAGTTGTTCTTTGTCTTGTTAAATAGTAACTTAGAGAGGTTTATGTTAGGAACCCAAATATCTATATTTCAATAACAAAGAGAAAATTACAATATGACACAATAACCTTTCGAGAGGGCTATCTCTCTCCCACAATCCACTCACTATGGACTGACTATCCCAAAATATGACTTCCCCCAAAAATCCCTACCTCTCTAATTATAACGAAGCCACCCCAATT
>JAOANK020000030.1:1052756-1064348 GCA_026257165.2 Telfairia occidentalis | reverse complement strand
TGTTCTATTTGGTGTCAAGAAAGTTGAAGAAATGATTTTAAATTATTCATTTTGTTTGGAACGAAAAAGATTAAAAATGAATATATTTAAATTTTGTTCTTTGAATATTCATGAAAAATAGAGAAAGAAAATTACTAATATAAGTTTTTAATCTTAATTTGTTAATTAAAATTAAAATATGATAAAATTAAATAAGTAATTTAACTAAAATTCAATCATTTTAGTCTGATTTTTGTTTTCTTAAACTAAAACCACGATTTCAAATAATGGACTATTTCAAATCATCACTCTCTTTGTGATAACAAACACACTGTTTTGAAATCTAACCATCAATTTGCACCAAGAACTCGGGTCGGATCTTGGATCTAGGGCTCAACTAAAACGAAATTACCAGAAGCTCGGAGAAGAAGAAGAAGAGGAAGAAGCTCAGCTGCTGAATTTCAGTTTTGCTTTACGGAGTTTGAGCTTCGTCTTCTCTTTCGTAATTCTCGTCAATGGCAGCTTTTGCTCTCTCTAATTACTCTCTCTTCTCTCCTCGTCCTTCTACTTCCTTCATTTCTTCTTCCTCCAAAACCCTAGAATCCACATCCCTTATTCACCAACCTCTACTAAGCTTCTCTTCCACCTCCCCTTCCTCTCCGGCCAGACGCTCATTCATATCGTATCTTTCTGCTCAAAACTCTGTTGCCAATGTACACTAAACTATCCTTTTATTTGTTGCTTTGATTGCTTATGGCTCTTTTTTTTATCTCTTTTTAGTGAAGTCTGCGCTTACCTTTATTTGTCACATCGTTATTTTAGTCTTTCGATTGATTGACTGTGGATGTTTTGCTGCATTTGAATTGCCGAATGTTTGAGATGGAAATGTTTCGCTAACATTGTGTTCATTTGTACGGATTATTAAATGCATTATTAGAGCTTCGAATTGCTATTTTCTTTGTGTTGTTAGGAGAGGTTTGCTGCTCGCTCTACGAAATTGAAATTGAGGTAGAAGAGTTTTGATTTTTATCAAGAATTAAGAAAGTAATGTAGAAATGGAAATTGAAACCGTCTGTGGAAGTTTTTGGAGGATTCTAATTTTTTATTCAACCGCTACAAGATAACCAATTCCATGAGCTTGGGAATTACTTTCGTCTCATTTCTTATTAGGCTTAAAAGTTGCAACTCAATGATTGAAGGAGTTAGCTCTCTGATTGAACTGAAATTTTTCTGTGCATTTGGGTTCGTCATTTTACAATTCTCTTAAAGATCCCTTTAGAAATTTGATTCATCACTTGTTGATTAAGTTAGCTACTCTATATTTTTCTTTATTCGCTTATTCAATGTAGTTATTGGTTCCTCCTCCTATCAAAAAAGGTATATAAAGAAGAGGACGATGGCAAAGCTGTGGAAAAGGCTGGAGATCATCTTCATGGATCCAGTTTGCAGACCCTAATTAGTTTATACAGAGAAGCTTTTCTTGATGGAGATCAAAAGACTGTTTCTGAAGTTGAGGCAAGACTAAAAGTAATCGAGATGGAGAAGAATTGGTTGTTCCAGAAAGTGTCCAATATATCGGCAGAGATAACATCTGGAAAAGAGAAATATATACACTTACAAGCTGATTTTGATAATTTTAGAAAAAGAACAGAAAAAGAAAGCCATACTGTAAAGAATAATGCCCAAAAACAGGTTATTGAGAGTCTATTACCAATGATTGACAAATTTGAGGAAGCCAGACAGCAAATTAATCCTCAAACTGGCAAAGAGAAAAAGATTGATGTAAGCTATCAGGGTATATACAAGCAATTTGTGGAGACGTTGAGAAGTTGGCGAGTCTCGGCCGTTGCCACAGTAGGAAGGCCATTTGATCCCTCTGTAAGTTAAATCTCTTGACTTGAACGGGATACCTTCATTTCATTATACAATTTTTCTGTTTAATGCATGTTCTTCGTGCTTGCTAATTTTCTTACAGCTGCTAGGAGGATTAAAACAGGCAAAGCATTTATTTTCGCATTGTTTATTCTTGGAGCCCTTTGCATTTAATTCATGTCATGTGTATCCGTACTTGGGAACTGATAAACTTTATGTTTATTGATGGGTATTCATGGGTTGGGTTGGGTTGAGTTGAGTTTTATGAAATATTGGACCAAACCCAGTTGTTTGGGTCGTAAGTTTGTATAACCCAAACAACCCTTGTTAAGTTATGAACTCACATCAAACAAATTCATTAAAATTAGGTTGGGTTGATTTGATTTCATTAAGGCCCCGTTTACTTTCCTTCCATCGGAATCAAAGATGAGAATGAAAATTTTCATTTCCTTTGATAGTGTTTACCAAAAGCAAAGAATGAGAATCAAACGTGGGATCCACCTCTAATTTGGGAATCACTCTCCCAAAAAAGGGCAATCTCATTCCCTCCAAAAAGGTTATCAATTTCATTCTCATTCCCTATTTCGTGGGACCCACACTATATTCATTAATTGTTTTACATACTTTACCCTCTCTTTCTCATTAATAATTGTCATAGCCTTTTTAATTAATTAGAAATACAAAAGATTATTTTTGTAATCATCATATATATGATTTCGATTCTAGATGAAAGTAAACAACATGAATGAGTTTTTGATTCCGATTCCAGACAACTCCTAGTAAACAACATCAAAGGAATAAGATTTCTATTCCAATTGACTTCATTCCGATTGATTTTCATTTCGATTCCCCTTCATTCCGATTGAAGGGAAATAAACGGGGCCTAAGTTTCGATGAAAAAATTCACCCATCATAATTATTAAGTAGAGTTATTTAGCTTTCAAATATGTTTTGGATTAAGGGTGTTAAGTAAAAGTTCATTGTCTGAAAATGTGAACCACTATAATCCTTAGTATTTGTGTTCAGGTTTAATATTAATTTGAGAGTAATAGGAATAGGATGGAGATGTGATTCCCTTTCTTCCGCTGTTTTCAAATGAAGAGATGGATTTTTTGTCTATACGATTGCCAGTATGAGGGTAAAAGATTTCTTTGGTTGCAGATACATGAAGCTGTAGCCCGAGTTGAGTCGCAGGAGATCAAGGAAGGAATCATCATTCAAGAAATACAACGCGGGTTTCTGCTCGAAGATCGACTTCTAAGACGAGCAAAAGTAAAAGTTTCAAGAGGTCCAGGTAGGAAGAACTCCCCCACATTCGACGCCAAGAAACCGACCGAGCAAACTGCAACTACTGCTGGAGTAGACGAACACTAGTTATGCAACGACATTCCCAAATTCATCTCAAAGCATCGGATTTATAGTCATGAATCTTGATACAATACCATGATGTAAATGGATCTCTTAGAATTTCCTTTTCCAGCTAGGTTTTGATCCTTGCCACTTTATGGAGAGCTCTGAAGAACTCACTGTCTCCATTATCATTTCTGTTTTATACACCTGATGAAGGCCAAAATTTGGCTCAAGAGTTGATTTACAACCCTTTTATTTACTACTAGTCACTGGCAATCTACATTTTCCCCCTTTATAAAACTTATTCAGGATATCAACTTCTTGGGAAATACTTGTGAGTTTTGGCCTAACATAACCTTATGGAAGCATGGTTTTTGCCGTCGGGTCCTCAAAAAATCTTTGGTTTCTTTCCTTCCAAACCAACCATAGCGTGCTTCTTATCAAAGAAAAAAAAAAGAAGAAGAAAAGAAAAAGAAATGCTTTTCTATTTCTGTTCGGTATAAACTCTTTTTTTTGGCACCTTGCAATTATATAAATTTAATGTTTTCTTTTAGTATATATACGTATTTTTTTAGTTCAACAATTGATGGTTAGGAGATCGAACCATCGATCTTTACTATGGTAGTAGTTACTTTATCTACTGAGTTATATTCGAATCTCTTTTATTATATCTTTATTCTTGTTATCTGTAGTTACACTTGGAAAATAATTTTTCAACTCGTTCTATTCTTTCATTTTAGAAAGTTCAAAATATCTATTATAATATTCAAAATTTAAAAAATTAATCATTTTGGTCCGAATTTTTAATTGAAAAAAACAAAAAAAAACTAATTTAGCCATTGCTATTTTACTCAGTATCTGCTTAACTAATACTCACTGTTTTTAGTTCACCTTAGAAAATTTATTGACTAAATCATTAAAATAAATGTTTTGAAAATTCAAATATGGGATAACTTTATAAATACAAAAAAAATTGGATCTATCATCTTTTGGTCTAAGAATATTTCCTTAACTAGTTAAATTAGGCTCAAGTTAACAACTAAACTATATAATTTAAACATTAAGTTTGAATTAGTTTATATTAATTATATTAATTTAGAGAGAATTCACAAACTAGTTTAAAGAATTTATAACTATATGATTTAAATTTTAAACTGAGTTGCGTTTTACAACCATTTTTGAGTGTGTTAGTTTGGCAGAGCAGTTTCAACTTTCAACAAAATAGAATTCCCGCCAATCTCAAACTGTTTTTCTTCATCTCCTCTTCTCTTCCACCATGAATCTCCTGCAACTGTAAATCTAAGCAGAGGAATCGTTTCACGTCAAATCACACACCTCAAAGTTGCTCACTAGCAACCCAAAGGTAGACGGCGGAAATGGCATCGGGCGCTTCCGAACTCAAGGTGCAGATACCGATTAAGCCCCCGTCGCCGCCTCCGCCTCCGCCCTTCGCCACTGAGTTTTCAGAAAATTTGGAAGAATTTAAGATTCAGTTCTTCAAATCGAGCTCTCGGAGGCCAAGAGGCGATACCTGTGTCGTCTCAGTCTTCGTGCTTCTCCATATTGTGGCTTTCATCGCCATGATGTTGGTTAATGACTGCTGGTCTAATTCTCACGAAGAATGCGCATTCCGAGTACTTGGAAGGCTCTCGTTCCAGCCGCTTGGGGAGAATCCTCTTCTTGGCCCTTCCGCTTCCACGTGAGCTTGTTTTTTTTTTTATTTACCTATTTTTGTCAATTTTATTCTCTCCGTTTTCAGAATTCATATTTGATTTTAAATTCGAGTTAATCAGTAGAGAAGATTAATGAATATTGCCCTCGGCTTTTGGATTTGATGCATCGTAAATGCTTTTAGTATAATTCTTCTACCGTCGATTGTTCTTCCTGCGATTGACTGTTAAGTAAAATTGAGAAGAGAATTAAGTTCGTTTCCTTTTTTCCTCCTGAGGATCTATGTTTCTGAAGTTTTAACCTCCGCAACATCTCCTCTTATGGTGCTTGATTAGAATCGGACTTGTTCACTCTGGACTTGATTTGCCTCTGCAGCTCCTGAAAATTTTTTTGAATAACCTTGTCCAAGTTGATACCTAAAATGTTGAAATTTTAAAAAGCTTTCAATCAACGTTTTTAATCGATCTCAGTGCATTATGATTTTCAAATAACAGAACAATTGTGAAAATATCCATCTCAGGAACAAGTTGCCTTCAGACTTTTATAATGTTTATGTCCTCTTCACCTCTCTTAATTCATCATATTTTGTGAGGATGAGATGAATGATTGAAAGTGCTCATGTGTCTGGAAATAATGAGATAAATCATACTCTTACAGTATGGAGGTTCGTTAAAAACCAAAAACTGCTTTCTTCTGAGTTGATGCTTTTTAACTCAGATGTTAGGACATCTAAGCATTCACTTGTCAATTTAAGTGGCAAATCTTTAGTATAAACGAACAAAAATGTCTTTAGCTCTTTATTGGTTTAATGGCTTCTACAGGCTAGAGAAGATGGGAGGTCTCCGGCAGAAGACTTTGATCGAATATCGACAAATTTGGCGTCTGTTTACGTTTCCTTGTATGCATGCTGGACTCATTCACCTTGTGATCAACCTTAGCAGTGTAATCTTTGTAGGGATTCAATTAGAACATGAGTATGGGCCAGGTAGGCCTCCCTCATATTTTATCTGTTTCTTGTGTTTTTCATGCATAGTATTATATTATAGTAAAGTTACAACCTGTTGGACTTGGACAATGTTTTAGCCTTTTTCCCCTTCCTCCTTTTGAGCAGTAAGGACTGGGATTATCTATCTACTCTCTGCTTTCACTGGGACCTTGGTGGCTGCACTTTTTGTTCAAAACAGCTCGTCTGTTGGTTCATCTGGAGCTCTATTTGGTTTACTTGGAGCTATGCTTTCTGGGATAATAAGAAACTGGAAACTTTACACTGATAGGGTATTTCACTCACACTGTTTCCCCTTCTATGTTTCTCTTTTATAGGTAATCTGATTGTAGAGTTGCTGATTCTACTTTGTTTTATCGCAGTCCTTAGCTCTGGGATCGGTTCTTGTTGTCTTCACTATCAATTTTGTACTTGGTTTGCTACCTTATGTAGACAACTTTGCAAATGTTGGAGGCTTGATATCGGGATTACTTCTCGGTTTCATGATTTTGTTCACTCTGCAGTATAGAGAGGAAAAAGCTCAAACTAAAGGATACTCTTTGAGCTATAGTTTCAAAAAATCTTTCAAATTGAAGATGAAACAGCAGCTGGACAAACCGATCCTGAGAAGCGTGTCTTTTCTTCTCTATGTTCTTTTGTGAGTTCTCTGAAACTTGACAATTCTCTATAGTTTAATGTGATTCTGTGGTGGTCGGGGATGATGATTTTTGTTCTAACGAACGCATCTTTCTCCATGTGCAGATTTTCCGGATGTCTAATTGGAGTTATTTTTGAATTGGACTTGAACAAATATTGCACATGGTGTCGTTATATCGATTGTGTTCCATTCAAGAAATGGCAGTGCCAGGACGTGGCATTTTCTTGTGCGGTATGCATTCTGTATCATCTCTCTAATCTATGTTTATAGACTACACTTGGAAACTAATAAAGAACAGAGCAAGTTAACCAACCACCCATAATTGGCCCAGTGGTCAAAGAACCATGCTGTAGATAAGAAGTCTTTCGTATCATGAATTAAAAACCAAAGTGACCCCTTAGCTTGTAAAATATTGTAGAGTTTTCCCATATTAGAGTGAGAGAGCCAGTTAAAAAATAATCATTCTTATACAATAGTCCCTCTCTTAATATTTCTAAGTAGAACAATCAGTTAGACTTAAACTATACATTCTTCTTCAGTATAGAAGCCTGTGTTTAGGACAGAATGTTAGAAAAAAAAACAAAAGGAACATGTTCAATAAGACTTGGTATGTCCACTAAATCTATGCAATCTCCTAGCTTCATTGTTTTAGATTCCTCTTCTTCCAACCTCCATAAACCCAACTGCATTTTAATGCAGACAATGATGAGCAATCAAGAGCTGACATTGACATGCTTGTCTAATGGAAACTTCAAGGTATACCCTTTCACCGATATCTCTCAGTCGAGGATAAACGACTTGTGTGGTCTCATATGTTCATCATAGATAACTTGAGAAGTTCCAATCCATACACACACAGCAAAAGTTTATATGCAGTTTTGTTGTCAGTATTTTCCTTTTTTCTTTTCTTTTCTTATGTTACACTGAATGCATAGCTTTACATGTGTGTTAAAACTTTAAAAAAATAGAGGTTGTGGGTCTCAGAATTGTCTTTGAGAAGATCAGTATAAAGTAGCCCCTTGGTTGTCTTGCCTTCAACTGTAATTTTTTCATTTTAGACTGAAAGAAAAACTCTTGCGGATGTGATACTGAAGAGTATCTGAATGAGATTGTGATTCATTCTCCCTTGGAAGATGATCATATTAGTGGGAACATTTTGAAATGATTTTGGTGGTTATCAAAATTAAAAAAAAAAAAAAAAAAAAGTTAGGGATGTAATCAAAACTTTTGAAAATTAAGAGATTACCTAATATTTCTGTAATCATGAATTTCTAATAATAAAATAAATGCATTATAGAAAAACATATTGGGAGACCATGTTTGGAGGGTTACACTTTTGAAAAGATGAAAGAAATATAAAAAGATAGAATCTTATATTACATCAAGATGGACATAAGTTTTAATGTTCAAAATGCAACTATTGATTATCCTATCATTCATAAGGGTTGATGATAATAATGTTACACATCAATTTTTATATGTTATCCCATGCAATAATGTATCAAATTAAAAGATTATATAATGATAAGCTTTTAGATATGTTTACTCTTTTAGAAATATTATATACAATTTGCTCCATTGAATTATGCAGAAAAATTACCTCAGAGGATTGTCCAACTTTGAAAACATGATCTCCCAATTGATCTTATTCAATTTTTTAATAATGAACCAAGCATGCCTTCCCACATTCTTAATAATTTTTCTCATGTTGGTTACTAGAGAGTGAGATCCTATTCACTCACTTGCCACGTGGCTCCATAGCAATAAAACGGACGAATCCTTCTGTTTTAGATGAATAAAATGATTAAAAAAACACTTTTTTATTATGTGGACACAAATCGAATCATCAATTTTTCTCAAAGATAAGTCAAATTAGAAGAGAAACAAAACAA
The DNA here is from genome assembly GCA_026257165.2 of Telfairia occidentalis. Taxonomy (NCBI): domain Eukaryota; kingdom Viridiplantae; phylum Streptophyta; class Magnoliopsida; order Cucurbitales; family Cucurbitaceae; genus Telfairia; species Telfairia occidentalis. Next base: position 1,055,944 of record JAOANK020000030.1, on the reverse strand, counting down.
TTTTAACGATGTAACGATACAAGGGCCAAATTAGAGATGTGAGGTTAATTTCATTTTATGTAAAGGAAGATGAACTTTAAACTTAACATGCAAAATTACATCAGCCTCATTTATAGATGAATAGTTATATCCTCAAATTCTCTCCTTTTTTCTTAGGAGTACAGTATGAAAGTACTATCATTTTTTTTTTCCGATCAAAATATCAAAGTAATATCATAATAAGTATTCTTTCCATTAATATTCAATTATATAATCGATAAATATATGATATAGTTAATGGGGTAACACCAACTACAACAGTATCATTGAGGAAGCAAATCAAATCTTTTGTTTCCTCATTAAAATGCTATAAATTAAGCCATTTATTATAATTGCCAAAACAAATATTTTACATCCAATCTTTATGACCATCTAATCCATATGAGCAAAAGCATTTATTTGCAAAACACAAACACCTTTAGAGAGAGAGAGAGAGAAAAAAGAGAGGCATTATGGTAATTGGTAATGATGATTGGAGGAGTGGGCGATGGGCGGCGGGTGCGGCGGATGGCAGCGGAGCAGGCTAATCCGGCAGCCGGAAAAGAAAAAAAAAGGCTAAAAGAAAAGAAAAGAAGAAAAAAAAAAGTGCCTCTGACATTTTGGGCTGGGTTTTAAGTTGAAAGAAACTGTTGGCAATGTCAGATTTTTTGATTTTTCAGTTTTTTTTTCAGACAAGGGGCGGCCCAGACCAAAAAAGCAAACAAACACAGACATTTAACATTTAAATCACTCATTCACTCGTTCATATGTGTAAGGTTCACAACAAACACAGCACAAAACAACACACCGACATTGTTAATTTTTCTTTCTTTCTTTGTTGAATGTTGAAGCTTTACTTTTTTGCTTTATTTTGAGGGCAAATGGCAAAGCCAACTAGCAAAATTAATACCCATCACTAACTTGTAGCCAGCCACTCACCCCCCACCCAATTTCACAAACAAAATTTCCAAAAAGCACTTTAGAAATAATTGGTTGACATTGTTCCTAAACTAAAAAGATGGTTATATCAACATGAATACGGCATAACTTGCTAAGGTTCGAGATTCAAGTCTTCATTCTCGTCCCTTATTTGAACCAAAACAAAACAAGAAATTGTTGTTTAATTACAAGAATTGAATAAGTTTTAAAGGGGTAATTGCAGCTCATTAAGACATGGACCTTTTGCTTTTGTTGTTGCTTGTTTAAGGCTTTTCCATAGTTATGTTATGCAATAGCTGCGCCGGCAATGGCCTTTTATTCAGTTGCATTTAAAACTAAAACCAACTTTTCTTTTTCATTGTTTGTTTCTTTCACTTCTTCTTCCACTAGCCGTAGCACCCGGAAGGAAGGGAAAGACTCAAAAAAACCAAAACAGAAAGCCGCAGCAACCAAAAGAAAAGCCATGATTGCTTGCGGCTCTGGTCCTACACCCTTCAAGCCCCATCCCTCCATCAGTTTAAATATGAGAGAGAAACAGAAACAGAAACAGAAACAGAAACAGAAACAACTCCAACTCTTTTCTATTTCTTTTCTTACCCTTCTCATAATGTGGCCCTACATACAGCCTAACAAAAGTAATATTAATTGGATTTCTTTCTTCAAAAAAAAAAGAAAAAAGAACCCCCTTTGTACGGTCCATGATTCTACTCATTCCACCCTCTGACCTTGACCCTGACCCAATCGAGTAAAATTTTGTGGGTAACTCTAAAACTAAAACTATAACTAAAACTATAACCAAAACCAAAAGAAAAAGAAAACTCACTTGTCATTTCATACCAAAAGAATGAAGCTGAAGCTGAAGCTGCAGCTGCAAGGCCTTCTCTCTCACTTTCCACCTACAACTTGGACCATCCATGGCCGAATAGCCCACAAACTTTGGTCATAACGAGCATTGACTGCAAAATCTTTCTTTGAGGAATTTCGTCGAACAGCTGGTGGGCAAAGTTCAGAGTTATTAGAATATCACAGATGTGGGCAGTGGGCAGTGGGTTTCTGCAAGGCCTATGATTAGTGGAACATAGTTAAATGATTAAAACTGAGATGGGGTCTTTGTTTGAAGCAAATAAATTAAAATAAAAAATAAAAAATAAATGGGGATTGAAGGGAGGGGGGGCCTAGTTCATAGCAAGCAAGCGATAGGAGGGGGGCTATGCAAATCATTCCTTTGATAAAAGTCGTTGTCCAAAAATTCATCATAAATGTTTGGCATGCAGAAAAATGACTGAGAACTCAGAACTCAGAAGATGAAATGAGTTGGGGAAAAGGCACAAAGAGTCAGAATCAACAGCCTTTTCATTTGTCAAATTTTGTTCATTTTTTGATATAACCCACAAAACTAAAACAAAACAAAACAAAAAAAAAGCACCTCCACGAGTCTTGTCTTTGTGCACCACCACACACACACCTTTAAATTTGGTAGAATTTTGTTTGTTAATTAAACATTTTCTTCAATACCCATTTGATTTTATACCCCTAAAATGCTTAAAGATGTGTTTTGAAGCGATTTTGACATACTCATAATCACTTTTGGTCGTGCTCAAAATTTAACTCAATCTCCTAAATTTACTCAAAATCACTCCAAAACACGCAGATCGATGAATCTCAAGAAACAATCATTTGATTCTCTCTAGCTATCACATTTGGCTTTAAGTACTTCCTACTTTAGCTACTTCAAATGATATTAGTTTTTTTTAAAAAAGGAGAAGGATTAAAAAACTATCAACTTAAAAAAAGAACAAAAGATTCTCTCCTATTTATATATAACCAACTCTCTTTCTCTCTCTCTATATTTTTCATGATGGTTGTGTAATATTGGGTTTGATTTTGAAACAAAAGGGGAGAAGTATTTAAAGTGTTTTGTTTTGTACTAATAATGATGAGTTTGTTTTGAAGGGTAGGGATAGGATGGTCATTTTGTTTTTAAAAATTTTATTTCTTTTGATACCCCCATTTAAAAAAGGGAACAAGCACTGGCATTCTCTAGGCTTTGAGATGTCTTATAAAAATATAGAAGGCTTCCTCATTTGGAGAGCTGAAACTAAAAAGTTAGTTGTAGAAGTGGAGAGGGAATCATCAATCATCAAAGTGGGTTTTAAGTTAACACTCTCCATCAATGTTTAGTCAAAGAGGGTAAAATTGGGTTTTTTTTTTTTTTAACCCTTTTTCTTAGG
>JAOANK020000030.1:1000478-1014285 GCA_026257165.2 Telfairia occidentalis | reverse complement strand
CTTAGATTTTTTTGTTTTTTTTTAAAGGTTTTTCATTTTCACTCTTCATTGTATCATCGTCGAACACGGTTCAGTTTTTCCTTTATGTGTTTCTAGCTATTTAAAGGAATTTATCCTTAGGAAAGATATCTTAACCTATTTACCATCAGTTCAAATAAAACAAGGTTTTAATGTGATATTCATTCGCATCTCTGAATTTCCCATATGCTTCACAAGTTAGGATTAGCATTTATGTAGCATACAGGCAGTATTCATCTAAATAAGTAATGACATCATTTTATGAATTTAATTACTAAAAAAATTACATAAACAATGAAGCTGTTGTAAAGGAATTTCCTCTTTTTTGTGTGTTGGTGTGTGTAATCTGTAATCATATAGAAGCCTATATCTGTCCAAAAAATCGGTAGATTCGATTTTGGACCATTATACTTACATGGATGGTAACATTTCGTACTTGCATCTCAAATTTTGTTTTAATCAATAGAATAGTATGCCAAGGACAATAATGATTAATTCAAAATTTTCCTCCTGTTTCCGCAAACGGGGAGTATGGTATTGTCTTTGTTTGGCAGTGGTTCTCAATTGTCAATTCATTGGTTTAGTCATTCACGGAACCACTTGCCGATTATTGCTTTCATCCATTTTTCTAGCCTTTTCATTTCAGGCAGAGCACAAGATTCAGTCAGGATCAGGCCCTTTAGACATTCGACTTGTTCAGGTGCCAAAGATGCTATCATTGCTAAGGAGGGAATGGGCTCCAACGGCGTACTGTATATCCTTCAAGGTATGAAACCGGTTGCTTGTATTTGATATGAAATGTTGTAACAAAAGCATATCATTGGGGAAAATGAAGTGTACACAGAGGGGATACAGACAAAACCCTTCTGAAGTTCAAAAATGCTGTTCATTTAGCTACCATAAACGAAATGGAGGAACCAACGTAACTCCCGAAATTTCCTCCATATACCTTAGTTCTTACAAACCACACAGTCCATGGGTCCACAGGAGAACTTGAATGGAGTTTCCAAAGAACCATTCTTCGTTTAGCAAACATATGAATTGCTTAAAAGCCAGTTGAATGGGTTTAGGTAGGGACATCTTGGTTGAAGTTAAAACAACTAAGAAGCTTCCATTGGATGAAAGTCAAGAAAGGGCATTGGAGAAACTGTATGATTAACCTCTTCATCCTTTTATCTGCCCAACAGACAGACACTAATTAGGGGGAGAGGGTTATGGAAGTGTTCATTTGCTGAATTTTGTCCTTCATATTATGTTTCATAGAACCCATAAAAAGACCTCGTACTTCATAGGGTGCTTGGCTGTCCAAACAACCTTTGGAGAATTTAAAAATCAAATCCCTGGTCATAGCCATGGAATGCTACAGGCCGCACAAGCACTGAACCAATAAGAGCCTGTGAACTGACCAGAAGTATCATCTCGCCCATGTTCACTCACTATCGTTATTGAGGTTTTCTTGAGAGGATGCCTATCGGGAACTTGCTATATAGGTCAAAGATGAGAAATTACTGGTTTTTTCTTCTTGTTTTTGTTAGTGACTAAACTTTAGAACTGCAGTATCAGTTCAGAAGGACTAACCCATTGTAGCAATTAGGACTCGTTTGGAGTTCTATTTATTTTTCCACTAAAATTTCTCCTTTGCTTCAACAACAGCTGGAGACTGATGTAAACATTCTCCTGGAGAAGGCAAATGCAGCTCTGAGAAAGGGCAAGATGCATATGGTCATTGCAAATGAACTTTTGACCCGCAAAGAGGAGGTGACTCTTGTTACTGGAAATGAAAAGATACATGTTCGGCGTGACCCAAAACTGGTTGGTGACGAAGTGGAGAATCATATTGTCAAACATATTGTTGAGAAGCACTCTGCATATGTGGATAATTTCGATCACGAAGTCACAAGGGCCACTGGATCATAGGAGTGATTGAGTACAAATTCGATGTCCCTTCATCTGGCTTACTTTCCTCGTCTGGTTTAAATGGTTCTGCTTTTTTTTCCCTAGAAGAGCAGATCTACCTCATCTGGTTGAACTTAAAACACAGGGTGAAGCTTTACATACATGTTAATGATGTTGGTTCTAATTCTACGAATAAGAATTTGCCTCAGTTTCTCTTGCAAAGCTTGTAATGTCACAAATCTGTTAAGTTAAAGCGGCTTTCAGAGAAGTGGCATACGCGGTTGCGTTAATAAAATCATGTGGCTTGCCCTTGTTTGATAGGCTGGTTTTTGCTGTGTTGTCTATCTATGGTTCACTCGTGGGTTAGTTGTATTATTGTATAGTAAATTCCTCTTCTGCAGCTGTTGTAGGGATCTTCCATTTCATATTGATCAAAATTATAATGGAACCAACTTTCTTCAACTTTTTTCAATAAAGATTACCATTTCTACCCAAATGGTTGAAGACAAAATTTAACTTAGGTCCTAACATCTCCTAACTAATCCTCAAATCTAATTATGGTTAGAATGCAAATAATGTCGTACATCAGCTCGAAAAGAGGGAGATTCATGATATATCGGTGAAGACAATTATCTTCATTAGTACGAAGCTTTTTGGGATGAAACTAAAAGACCATTGTAGAGACATAGATGATTCATTATCCCTAACAAGTGGTATTAAAGATGAATCTATATTTACTATGGTCTTGCCGATACAAACTTAGGTTAGTGGTTAAAACATCTCGTTGTAGATTTGAATTCTCCTCCAAAATATATATTTTTTTTTTCCAGAAAAATGTTGACTACGGTCTTTTGGTTTCAACCACCTGAAAAAGCTGTTTCATTCTCCTGCAATTCTCTTCGCCTGTTTTGCAGAAATGAGATGGGGAAGTGGAAGAAAAGACTTTCCTGTGCAATAACTTTATTTTTCCAATCTTTTGAACTGTAAAATAAATAGTATATACAATTCTTCTGTACAATAAATATGAAGGTATTTTGAAAGGAATTCTATGCAGAAATTTTCTCTGTTCCTCTTTCAGTTTTTTCTAATGATATTTGCAGCATTTTCTTTGAGGCCAATTAAGTCAGTGTATAATCTACAGGTTGCCATCGTCGTCTGTGTCAAGCTCGAGGCCCTCCTCAGCTAAAAGTTGGCTGATTACCTTCCTCTTTTCCTCGTCTGCTTTCTTTCGCATTAAATCCCTCTTCTTCAAGACGAGTGTGTGACGTTTCAGTGTACTGTTAAAATACTCTATTGAAGCCTTCTTTTCTTTTGCCATTAGTCTTTTCTCTTCTTCTGGATCAACCTGCAGTACCATCCACTTTAGAAACTAGGTGTTCCAAAAGAAACGCAACCATAAAGAAAACTTAAGAGTTCCCAACTTCAATTGATAGATAAGAATGAGGAAACAAAATTAATGACTTTGAGTAAAAGTGAAAACCATGGGCATTTCTTAGCATCAAACGTTTGTTTACCTTTGACCGAGAAAGGCGCCGTGCCCGTAGACTCATCTCGCGCTGCTGTTGCTCAGCCCAAGCTGCTATTGCCATGTCACCCCGTTGATCGAAAGCTTTGCGCTTTTTGATAAGCCACTCCATCCATGCTTGAGATGCCTGATAATCAGCAAAATATTTGTTTGACAATCAAATACTCTCTACAAAATGAAATTCTCAAATATGAAGCTTCAGTCTCTTCATTGAAAGTAATAATTCACTTAATAATATAAATGAAATCAAACCTTCATTGGGTTGACCCGGTTATCAACATCATACTGTCTCCGCTTCTCATCGTCTAAGAGCAATTCATAAGCAGCTTGAATCTTGATGAATCTAGCTTCAGCTGTCTCTCCTTCTTCAAGAGTTCCTCTGCCATCATAAACTTTGAAAAAAGAAAGAATCGGTTTACAGTTAAAGAAATAGGCTCTTTAATCAAGCAAAGTCAGCTCTTCTGGCAGCTATGGACTTCAGCCCAAATTCAGCTTAGACGACATTGCAAAATTCATGTTACATGCACCAAAAAAATCTCCAAAGCTAAAGTTTCGCAAGATTTTTCAGTGCAACTCTGTTGAACCGAAAAGGCAACAAAAATAAAAGGGAAACTCTATTTATTTAATATTTTTCTTTTGTTAGGACTTAGGAGGAGGGAGCATTAGGGTGAATCCCCACCCATAACTCCAATAAATTTAATAACTGGAACTGCTTAAGTATCAATGGTAAAGGAGTATTTGACTTACCATCCAGCTTAGAAATGGTTTGATATGAGATTAACTTAGATGGTCTAGTATTTTAATAGCAGAGTTGTTTATCCTTCCTTCACATTTGTTGAACATCTCATGATTTTTTGAAGAAAAGAAGAACTTCAGGAATTTAATCATACGAAACTTTAACTACACAATTGTTTCACTTGAGCAAGGAGCAAACCATCCGGATGGTAAAATTTGGCCAAGCGCCTATAGGCACTCTTTATCTGTTCATCATCAGCATCCCTCTCTAACTCTGTTTCATTGGATCAAAAGAACAAATGAAAAAAAAAAGTTTTAAATCAGTCAATAGACAACTAAATGATATATAAAATCAAAATAATTGCATGAATTCTAAGCGATAAAAGAAACAGCATCCTTTGAAAGCATCAAAAACATTTATCACAAGATCATAGTCCAGAGTCAAAACGACACTATCAGTTCAATCCAACTGTAGAGCTATGGTAATTTCCAATTCCGCCTCTTATAGAGGCCAACATAGTAAATGTATAATTCGATTTCAATGCAAGGTTAAGCACACTAAAGGAGGATTTCCAAGACGAAAAGCCATAAGAACTATTAAAAAGACACCATCCGCGTTAGAAAGGATAAATAGAGGGAGAGAAAGAAAGTTACCAAGAGTTTCATAGGGAGATTTTTCGTTAGCCCAATTGGAAGCCATGGCCAGCGTCCTCCTCTGATTGAAACGGAACCGCTTTTTGATCGGACAAAAGCCAGAGGTGGAATTGAAGCTGGGAGAGAGAACCGAAAACCGACGCTTGTTATTAGGGTTCCGAAACGAAACCGTGGGCATAGCCAAGCATCTGCTGCTGAACAGGAAGGAAGAAAACATGGCGTGAGGTCTGCACACCATCCTCAAACTCAAACTGCTCATTTTTCGCTCCACAACTCACAACTCTGATGAAACAAACTGATCCTGAAAAAAACCCAAAAACTAATTGACAGAAATCGCGAATTTTTCACTCTCTCTTCACACGCTGGCGGGTAATGTTTCAAATGCTTCATTTCATTTCTCCTTTATCTTTTAACTTTATAACTAATTTTGATGTAAAATTCTACATTCATTTTCACCCTTATTTTTTTCTACACCTTTACATTACTATTTTGGTTTTTATATTTTTAAATCGTCTATTTTTTATTCATGTACTTTTATAAAAATGTAACCAATTTGGTCACTTCATTTTTTTTTTACCAATTTTCTTGTTACAATTTCTACTTTCAATAAATTTTTTGAAAGATTTCTAATTGTGTATAAAATTTTACAAATAGATAATAAATTATCATTTTTCTAAAATACGTGGACCATAATACACGTTTCAAAAGTACATGGACTAATAATATTAACTAAATTGAAAGTATACGAACTAAAATAGACATTTTTAAAATTTGAGGACCAAAATGAATCAAAGCTAAAATTATATAGGGGTCTTACTAAAATTATACTATGGTTGGTCCCAAAAAATACATTCACATGCAGAGGGAAAAAAAACATGAATATCAAGATCGTTTTAATTTTAATTAAAAAGAAAGGTTTATTGATTTTAACCATTACACTTGTAAAAACTCACTAATCACTTATTGATTTAACAACAACAATTAATCCAATTTTAATTCTTTACAATATATTCATTTACATAAATAATTGATTGAGATGATCCCACGATCATCAATTTACATGGATTATATTTTTTGTCACGTTCATAATTATTCTTTTAACTACTATTACTGTAATATTGAATCTTTACAGTGCTACCATCTACAGTCCACCTTACAATGGAAAAATAATAAAACACAAAAAAGATCTGTCATTCACATTACCACAACAGCCTCAAGAACTTAACATTTGGAAGGGAAAGTCATGCACAAGCACAATAAAAAAAGAGAGCTTTGGCTTGGATTCAAAGTTGATACTTCATTGCAAGAAAAGGTCCAATACATAATCCCTTCAACTAAAAAGAAATTGAAGTAAAAGAATAATGTTAACTCCTCTTGATAAAAAATAAAAAAAAATAAAAAAAAAAAAAAAACTATACACTTAGCATCTAAATGAATGTAAAAAGTATGTTCTACAGAAGACTAAAATTTCCCCTTTGATAGCCCATTTTTAAAACACATGAAAAGCTACCAACTTTCGTGTAATTTATAACATAACCATGCAAGAAAACTATGTAGAAATCTAAAAGGCAGACTAAGAATAGAACCAGTTAAGAAGATTGGGGGGAATGATATTGGCAATTCTACTGATTGCCATTAGATTACCATTGAAGTTAAAATAAAAGCAAAGCATACCTATCCAAGAGATTATTCAGATAATTTAGCATGCCTGATCGATCATATAAAAACACCATCCTAACTACCCATCATCTCTCCAGTCAATAAGTCAGCTTTACATGTTGGAAGCTCCCAAAAGCTTGCACCACTTTTTTTTTTTTTTTCTCTTCTTAAGGAGCATAACTTTTCACAAATTCAACCACCAACTCATCTAATTCAGTATGACTCAGAAACCTGAACAAGCAGCCAAGCACCTTCTACCAGGAGACAGAAAACAAACTTCATATCTTCCAATAGCTTTTTAACTTTTTTGGGTATTTTTTTTCTTCTTTACATAAATTCATTTAATGAACCCTTTAAATAAGAGGATTCACATATCTTTCCATGGATTAGGAAGAGGCCCATTCGAAGTAATGGCAACGTGCCCCCTTAGTAGCAGTCCAGTTCCCACAGCCAAAGAAAAAACTCCCTTGCTTTGGTCCTGGCTTACGAACCATACCTCTGCTGCTCCTAACCCCACAGAAACAGTACGGGTAGTACTGGACAACGGGAACGTGCGCAGGCTTCGGTTTCATCGGCGGATGCGGAGGGAGCGTCGGGGCATCTGGGGATGATTGTTTCCATGGCAATGGGCATTCAGAAGTCTGCCACATCAATGAATTGGTGATGACTAATCTGAAGCCTTTATGCATAAGAAGGGCGAGTAAACGGGCAGTGTTCCTGGCATCATCAAGACCACAGTGAGCACGACCCTGCCAAACTAAGCCTGCCATCTCAACAGCTTCCTTTAGATTGCATCGTGCTCCGCCAAAAACCTCACGAAATGGAATCTTTAAGTTGATCCATCTATCAATCAAATCAGCAGAGAGAGGTAAGAACTACATTGCAGTACTAAATATAAATATAATTCTTTTACAATGATGCCCGTGTTTATCCACCAGTGAAAACTAATGTGCCCCAACATACGGTGGTAGCATCTAAAATAATTTTATTCCCTTGATCTTGTGTTCTTCTAGTGCACTTCCGAATTCTTGATTGTATAGGTGATATAATTTTAATGTACCATATGTAGAAACAATTTCTATAAGGATCATTTACCGGTTGAAATATGGAGGCTTCCGGATCTTCTTGAAACGGCATTCTGACTCTAACATGACTCGGCAATCCCAGTTTGACCAAGTTACCACTGCAAAATTTGTATTCTTTATCCCCTTCTTTTCAAGCCATTTATCATGCCTGAGGAGAGCTTCATTGAGAGTAACTCCTCTGTCCACCTATAGACACGCAATGAGATAAAATAAAAACCAGAAGGTCCTAAACCAGATAAACAACGACCACGTAGAGTTTTAAAGGAAACAGAATGAAACTCCAAAGGTCTAGATTCACCAAACCAAATAATTCCTTTAAATGTTCCATCCAATTAAATATTTATGAGAAAACATGGCAATCAATATGGAAGAAATGAATAGTAGAATCTTCAATGACAAAAAAGCTACTTGGGATTTTTTTGGTATTAGCGTTCAGCATCTTTCTTGGTGATGGTGCTCTATCCTACCAAATTCTTTTGTAATTACAGCCTATGTATCTATGTATACTCTCATTCTAATTGGAAAGCTTTAATTGTATAGTTTCGGGTGAGGTTTCCTCAGCCCTTAGGCTGTTCTTGATGAAATTGATGGCGTTAATCCTCCCCAAAGAAACAAGCCAAGAAGCAAACCCTTAAATTCTTCAGAATACTGAACTTTCAAAGCTGGGATACAAGGCCTCAGTTAAAAAAAGTGGAGAAAACCACACTAAAAGAGGCATTTTCAATCAATGATCCTCCCGAAAGTGAATGCCAGTCCCCCACCGCTACAATAAACTAACATTATTGAGGAATGGAGGTAAGCCTCTAGAAATAGCTTTCCATTCATTACTCCATATTATAATTTTAAAATATAATAAATTTGAATCAAACAGACCTCTTAAAACTTCAAAATATTGTTTCTGTTTTCTTTTTGTTTTTCTTTTTTCTTTTCTTTTTTTCATTTCAAAAACAATGTTTAACAATCAACTTTGCTACACAAAGGATCCTTTCTTATTTTTGGAAAAAAAAATTGTTTCCTTATGTTAATTTCAAACAACCTCTTAATGTTCAATATCAAAAAGATCTAGACATGTGAACAACGTAAGGAGTTTTTTATTAACTATAAGCGTCCAAGTGAACTTACTTGCACCTTAAATAATTTTTTGAGACAAGTACATGCCCCTGAAATATCGATGTTAGAAAATACTTATTGTATATAGGGCACTGTGGTGTTTCTTATTCATTCATCTTCACTTTCTTTCATCTAAGCCCTCAAACTACTAAAGCAAACTGCCGACCTGTCAGTTGGCGACTCAATCAGTCTCAATTTTTAGCCTCCCAAGGATTTGGCTAAGTTTCAGTTCAACTCTAGAACTTAGTCAAACCAACCCATGAAAACTCCTATTCTAGTTAGTGATAAGCTACATGGTTGAACCAAAACTTCAAGGCACCTAAATTACAACACAAGGGAATTATCAAAATCAACAAAAGAAAATTATGTACTGAACTAAAACTATGGAGGAGATTGGAAAAGTGAAACAGAGGAGGTACAAATTATTTTTAAAATAAAAATTTATTTAAAAAAAAAAATCTAAGCTAGAATAAGGAAAATCTTGACACGGAACAGGAACTTATAAGCTTGACAATAATCAATTACACCACCAAGTTTGTTCCTGCCAACAAGATGCAACCTCCAAACGTAATTATTTTCTTTGAAGAAAAAAACAAGCTAAGCTTCGAACAAACCTGAATTTGCTGAATGCCAGTTAGATCCCTGCAGAAATCGCTCAAGAGCTGATTGCAAGTTGGGCGCACATATGTCTGAAAGCAAGCTTCCAGCTGGCCAGTCACACTACTTACAATGACAGATGGGAATTCAATTATCTCCTGTGGATGGGGATTTCTATCCTTATCACATGTTGCTTCAAAGTCTATAACCACAAAATATTGAAACTCCTGCAACCGAGGATCGGAATGGAATTTCTGTTCTAACATTTTGAAAGGAACGTATTGGAAGCGATTCTCCACAGGCAAAGAGTAGAACTGGGATTCAGAAGCACTCATCTGGCACTGCTGCACCTTTTGAGAGTCAAAATGGAAGGGTGGCCATGATCCAGAATTATGCTGATAAGCAGGTTTATTGTGAAATTCATTTGGACGTTCGATAAAGCTGTTAACCAATGGGTGATTCGTTTCAGGAATATCATTGCTGGCATGACAACTGATTTCATCTGTAAGTTCTTGGAAACCATCTACAGAATTTCCACTATGTTGCAGATTGAATGGCATTCCATTATTCTGGAGGCATTTTATAGAGGCCTCACAGTTCCTCTGCATGCTTTCTGCAAACAAAGAGGCAAAAGAAATCACAATGATATTGGATTTGAGTACCTAAAAAGCTCCACCAGTAAAATGGCTAAAACATAACCAAGATATATATATATATAGTTTATACAATTAGAAGACGATCGGTGTTTCTAGAGGGAAAAGAAAAAAAGATATCAAACTTAATTCAGAAGCTCATCACTCGTTCATCATTAAAAATGTTAAATAAACTTTTTTTATAGGAAACAAGAAAACATGTGTTTAAGCTCCCCGACCTAAACATCTTAAAGGCCAGGGGGTCAAGGCATGTCTCATTGTCTGAGAGGAGGAGTCAAACAAAAGGCGGTTCCAATCTAAATTAATTTAAAAAAAAAACAGAGGAGTTAGAAAAAGATTTGGGTAAAGCATTCCAATTTGAGGCTATAAACTGTACAACCTCACAAGGATCTTCCAAAAAAGAGAGTTTTACCACCCTTTTACTTCCTCAAACTTCCAAACTTATGGAATGAAATCTTTGTATCGAGTAAAACTTCCAAGGCTCCTACTACTGATTCCTCACTCTTTGTGAGAAAACCAGCCACCTTCCCCCAAACTGTATTTGCTAACAATCATCTCATACCAGAATGATCCTTCTTCGAAGAAAATCTCAACACCTATTCGGACGCTATGTCTAAATTCCTTTCCCTAGGATTTCCCAAACCAACCCCTTGTTCTCTTCTCCAATAAACCACCCTCCTCCATTTAACCAGATAGCTACCCCTTCAATGTCACTTCCAACCCATAAGAAGTTTGTGCTCTCCTCCCAATCTCCTTAGCTATACCATTAGGAATCTTAAAGAGAGGAAGGTGGTTGGGAAGGATACTAGAGAACTGGTTGCACCACAATTAATTGACCTCCATGAGAGAATAAAGCATGGTTCCATACTTCTATAATCTTTTCATCGCTCATTTAGCCACCAAAAGCCAAAAGCTTTTTCTCAACCAATTACCTCCAATTGTTGAAGATAAGACACAGGATAGTTAAAGAACACATTTATCACAAACTCCAAAGGAGAGCATTGAACTTAATTGGATTCCACACCTCCCCAAGAATTATCCACCTCTCTAAAAATCCTTCTATTTCTCTAGAGTCAAATATTCTGCAAAATATCAAGAAATGTTGCCCTCCAAAAGGCTTCTCCCTAGTCTCTAAACGGAGGTGACAACAGCACTTCATCTAACCTCAAGCGACTTGATCAGTTATCAGCCAAGAGCACACCAAATATTTTTTTTCTAAGAAACTCCACTTTTATTGAGAAAGAAAATATAAAGACATGCAAAGAGCACGCCAAATATTTCTTAAAAAATATATATATCCCAAATCAAGGTTGAAAATTACAACTCCAAGATGACACTTCCAGCCAACACCATGTCCAGTCTCATAACGAGACTAATAGGTCTAAGATCATTGACCTTTGAAGAATTGACTCTCATGAAAGTATGGATTACAAAGTGAAAGAACTCAAAAGTTTTTTTTTTTTAAGGCTAAGAAGAATATGATACCAATTGGCATGAAAGAGAATATCTACTAATCACCATAGTTAAATCACAATTAATTACCCTCGACTTGGAGATATTAACGGTGAGATTACTCTTTTATACAGTATTCTCCTCCTCATATCAACCTTCAAGGTATTCTTTGAAAGGCTTTGACGTAAGCTCTGAAGAAAATTTGGTGGGTATGGCCTTACTACCCTTTCCAATATAAGCCCCAACATTTCTTATAAGTCCAACCAGAACCATAATACTGTACCTATGTTTCCACCACCATTATCTACTTTCATTACCTCCGCCAAGCTATTCGAACATTTTTTTCCTATCTGACACCAATGGATCAGTGTCTAGTAAAAGCTAAAAACTTGTCAAAATAACATTTTTTTAATATTGATAAATACATCTAAGTAGCCACAAAAATACTCTTAAATATATGGAAAATTCAGAAAAAAACTTACTCTATATGATTTAAAAATTCCCACCTTATTGTCTCTAGGCTTTACTTTATTAAAATCATCATAAAAGAGTTTGTTTTCGATTGCACATGTGAGCAAGGTATTGCTAGCGTGAAAAGGAACCAGGCAATTTTTTAGAAGAAATAACATGAACTCAAAAAAAAAAAAACTTAGTAGTAGTAGTTTATTATTATTCTTATTATTTTGGTAAGAAAACTAAGCCTTCATTGACGAAAATGAAAGAATATACAAGGGCATACAAAAAACAAGTCCAAAAAAAAGGAGTCTAAAAGCTTAACTACAAGGGCTCCAATCCAAAATAATTAAACCAAGTAATAATTACAAAAAAGACGAAAAACAGACGCCAATAAGGAGTTGTTAAACCTAATCACCTCCCAAACCTCTCTAAAGATTCTGCTATTTTTTTAAGTCAAAAACCCCAAAAGACAGCCCCCCCAAAAAAAGCCTGCCACAGAACTTTCCCTTTATTACAGAAGAGAGAGTTCTGAAGCATGTCCTCGATCGACAAGTCGTCTGCCATGGACCAAGCAAAGAGATCCCACAGGTAATGAGCAAACTTGCACCTCAAACCAAACGAACCATATCCTCCTCCTAGTTTCTGGCATCTATAAAGGACACACCACTGCGAACGCAACAGAAAGGAAGACAACCTCGGAAAACGGTCTAAGGTGTTGACTCTCCATGTAAAACCTGCCAAGCAAAGAATTTGACATTCTTCGAAATATTCACCTTCCAAATTGAGAAGAAAGCAGAAGTAGCCTAAGGAGAAGAGGCGAGCACAAAAGATGGAAAAATGAATTGCAAAAGAAACCCTTCGAAGATGAAAGAAGATGAAAGATCCAATTTGACAGCAAATGACGTAATCAATTCTTCAAATGAATCAGGGTTTTAAATTATTTAGACCAGGCTAGAATATCTCTTGTTCCTATCTCCCTCTCTCAATAATTTGTTCTTGATTATGTTACTTTGATGCTTGAAGCTAAAATCATGAAAATCTCAATAATATTTTCTTGATCTTGTTACTTGATACTTGGCAAGGAAGTCTAATGGCAGATTACCTTTAGTTTGCTGGAATTTTGTTCAAAAGACTCAAGAAGATGGTGGATTCATTTTTGCGGGGATTAAAAAGGAAAAATCAGGCCCTCTTTGCAAAAAGGAGATGGAGATTTGGTCAAGAGCATCCGGCTTCATGGAAATCAGTTATATCCAGCATCTTTGGTCTTGATTCCAATTGATGGTTGTCTTCAATGTCCTTGGTTTAATATTTCTAAAATATGAAAATCGGTGGTTCATTTTTATATATATATAGAAAATCAACCTTTCAGAAAGAATGAAAGAATACAAAGGGCAAATAAAAACAGCCCACAAAAAACAAATGGAGCCAAACTAAAGCAAAAATGGGCTCTAATCAAGTAGCAATGTGTAGTTACAAAAAGCCCTAGTAACAGAGGCCCAAAGAGAAGTATGAAACCTAATCAAGGGAGGATGGAAAAGGAGTTCCTCAATCAAAGCCTCACATCCTCTAGGGCGAGCTACGTGGATACCAAAAATCTGGAAGAAACAACTCCAAATCGAGTAGGAATAGTCGCAGCTCCCAAAGAGATGGTCGAGATGCTCATCATCACTAATGCAAAGAATACAACAATGTGGGCCGAACATACCAATAAACTTCCTCGCCACCCGATCTAGAGTGTTAACTCTACCAAGGAGAACCTGCCAGACAAAAAAAATTACTTTCTTGGGAATTTTCACCTTCCACAGAAAGGAGAAAACAAAGAGGATGGATGGAAAAGGGTCCACAAGGCATCTGAAATTGGTGGTTCATTTTTCCAAATTCATAATTAGAAATGTCTATGATGTCAAGATTGAATGGGAGGAAATTGTTTCCTAGAGGTAGAGTGATGCATTGTCCCAAAGCATCTT
>JAOANK020000030.1:982870-995158 GCA_026257165.2 Telfairia occidentalis | reverse complement strand
CCTAAACTTATGCATCTCCACCTCCAATCTCAGTACCGCATTTAATTAATTATTTAGTTTTTTTTTTTTTTACTTCAACAACATGCGAGGGCAGAGTTTGAATCCACGACCTTTTAGTCGGGATATATGTCTTAACCAGTTGAGCTATATTCAGTTTAACTTACCATTTAGTTATATTAAAGCCAACTTGAACATAGACAAAATATATATTTGTTACCAAAAAGATCGGATGTTTGAATTCCCACCCCACATGTGGTTGAACTAAAAGAAATAAAACTTAGATTAAATATCACTAACTAACTTTAATTTGTACTTAAAAAACTAATTTTATTAGTTTCACAAATGAATTATATAAAATATTATTGACTAGTTTCAATTATTATCATTCTTTTTAGTTCAACAATAGAGTAGAGATTTGAACCTCAAACATTTTGGTCGAGGATGTGTGCATGAGTTATGTTTAAATTGGGGACTAATTTTAATTAGTTGTGTTTAGTCAATAAACAAAATTTCACCAATATAATATAATTAATTAATTGATGCCAATAAAATACATACATACGTACGTCAAATTCAACTAGCCTCGGTTTAACAAAAAAAAAAGAAAAGAATAAAAGCTACACATATGTACATAAATTATTTGTTCAATTTTTCTCAAACTCCAAAAGAAAAAAAGAACTTAAAAATAGTTTAAAAGAATAATAAAAATTGGCAAAATTAGACATATCAAAACAAAAAATTATGAGGTGAAATAAGAAAAAGAACTATAAGATATATCACAATGTATAAATACCTTATTGGCGGAGTCTGCAAAACCCTGCGCCAACCCTTAGTCGGCTCTCCTAAACCCACTAGTTTAAGTTCGACGACGGAGGCCAAAACCGTGCGTAACTCAAACGCTTTGAGTTCGA
The DNA here is from genome assembly GCA_026257165.2 of Telfairia occidentalis. NCBI lineage: Eukaryota > Viridiplantae > Streptophyta > Magnoliopsida > Cucurbitales > Cucurbitaceae > Telfairia > Telfairia occidentalis. The sequence goes on along the minus strand of JAOANK020000030.1, from coordinate 994,247 downwards.
CGACGGAGGCCGAAACCCTGCGCCAACCGGTAGTGCCGTTACCTTTGAGTTCGACGACGGAGGAAACGCTACGACTCTGAGGCAAAACAGTGAACAGAGGTAGACGGCGAAGAAGATGGTGGTGAAATTTGGCGAGAACCAAGACTATGAGGCGTTGCGCGAGCTGTTCAGACACCATATAGAATCGTTTGATCACCTCGTGGATGCGGGATTAGAGACACTTCTCAACAGCATCAAACCCGTCGAAATTTACGATTCCTTCACGGACAAAAAGCTTAGAAATATCCTTTGTTCTTTTATTCGGTTGAATTTCCTTTTTGGAATGTGACTGGTTTGGTCTTTTTTTTTTTGGTTGGGTCCAATTTCGCATATTTACTGCACTCTCCTATCGCTTATGACTTCACGAAGGGATTTATCTCTTTAAACTGATGAATTAGATGCATCTCATCATACTTTTGATTATCTTGTCCGATGAATTTTAATTATTGACTTAAGTGGATTTGTAGAAGTAGATGGAGCTATCACTTGCATCTCTCTCATTTGTTTGTCTTTTTGCAAGTTGTGAAAATAGAGGCTATGAATGAGTGCAGTCATGGATTTTAGTAGTTGTAGCGTGTACATATATTCCTATCAAGTAAATGAGGAGGATGCGTGCCCAAAGTAGAAACATGGTGAGTGATCGAGTATAACCATAGTGATACCCTCAATGGGTTAATAAACGGGGGTGGTTGGTGTTTTGGGAGACGATACGAGCATATCAAGAAAAGTTCGAGAGAAAAAAAGGGAATGGGGAACTGGGGAAGAAAAGGAGAGGAAGTTGAGTTCTGAAAGACTTCGAGGGGTGAAGGGAAGATCTTACGCACAAGTGGTCAATGAAATTCAGCAGGCCGAAAATTATGGTAAGGGAGAAAAGTAAAAAAAATAAAGTTGATTGATTTGAAGGAGTCACAGAAGAAGAATGGGCTCAAATAGTGAAGGAAGAGAGGAAAATCGACCTGTTCAAATGCAAGACTTGGAGAGGTAAAGAGGATGACAGAACGAGATGCAGGAATGAAGTATGACTTTGCTGAGATAGGTGGGACCAAACTATTGTGATAACAAGATTAACATCTAACCGTGATGAATGGTATGCCCTTTCGAATTCTTCAATGAAGGATATGGGTGGATACTGCATGATTAATCCGCATTCATGCAGACAAGGCTTTACTAAGAAGCAGGGAAAAATGTTTGAAGTTTTATGCAGAAAGGATGGATAGATGAAAGTGGGGCAATTTTATCTCAAATTTGAAAAATGGCTTACCATTGATGGTATGGAGAAAGGGGATATTCAGAGCAAGTTGGTGATAGCTGTGAAAGGTAACGGAGATCTATGGAACCTTTTCAGAAGAGGCAGCTGCAAGATTCCTCACAAATCCATGTGCAGCTGAGGCGGTTTGAAATGTGTGGCTGGTGGGGGGTGAATAGCTCGGTGAAAAAGAAATAGAAGCAGAAAGGAATGTAGATGATTAAACATCATGAAAATGCAGCTTCTTGGTGTGTGCTTTCCATAGAATTTACTAATTTAGGGACTATTCAACCTATAGTATTAATTCATGTTGGGAAACTTTCTGTTTTCATTTCTACATAATTTTTTTAATATATATATATAAATTTGATTGTATATATATGTTTATTCTTGACTTTCAATTCACTTTGGTTGGGTAAGCCTGAGTTTTACCCACCACAGAAGGAGCGCCATTTGAGAACAATTCGAGAAGCTCTTCTTCCTTATGAAGTATGGTTTGGATTAAGAATGACTTTTCCTGTTCCTTTTCTTTTTTCTTTTTGATTCTCTGCATGTCATTCTAATCGATTGATGGATGACTTGGTTTCAACCCTTTTCCCCTCAAACAGTGTAGGCAAGCTAAAATTTCATATACCGGAAAGTTCATGGCAGATGTTTGTTTTCAATATGACGAAAGAGCTGTCATAAGAGAGAAATTCAATTTTGGGCAATTCCCAATAATGCTGAAGGTTTGTGCTCCATGCTTTGATTTGATTTGTTTATCTGTCATCTCTATAATTTCTGTCACTAAATAACTATTTCGATTTTTTTTCCTGTTAAATTATTATTTTGATTTATTTTTCCCTACGAAGAAGCAACTTCCCAAAAGTTGCCTAGGTCTATTAGAATCTGACTTTAGGTAAGTAGAAATAGGTACAAAGCTGCAAATAAGAGCATCAGCATGTACATGTCCTAAATTTTGATTTATTTTTTTATTTCCCTGCTCTTGCCTGGCCATTGATCTATTTTGTGTATTTTAACTAGTCAAAGCTTTGTCACTTGAGAGGTATTGATCCCAAGAAGCTTGTCTCCTACAAAGAAGAGGCATCGGAAATGGGTGGGTAAGTAACTCCACCATACCTTTTACTCTTTTACATATTGCATAAAACACGAGGCTTCCATTTTCCACCCCCCCCCAAAAAAAAAAAAAAAAAACACTACAAAGTTCTTGGAAGCTAAACGCTGATTAACTTGATAGTTGATTCATTATTGAAGTGGGTATCGCTTATGTTGTAGTTATTTCATTATGAATGGGCTGGAGAGAGTTGTTCGGCTGTTGATATCACCAAAAAGAAACTATGTAAGTGAGCTACCTTTTATCATAGGCTTCCTTCAGAGACTGAAAGATTAAGGTTGTTTTGGATGCGATCATGGTTTATTAAATGTCATTCGGGATTCTGTTGTTGATAAATAATGGCTCTTATTAAAAATAAGAAAAATAAAAAATCAATGAAAAGCTCTGTTTCTGTATGTATACACACATACATATATCAAAGTTCTATTTTGTAACTGCACATGTAAACCTACTCTCCATAGATGCTCAACTAGCCTGTTCCACAAAACTTCCTGGGAGAAGGCTACCGATTAACCACTTCAATGAACACAATAGTCATGAAGGGATTAGAATGCATTCATCTTAAGGCTACCAACGTACCCAATTGAGAACTCTCCCGTTTTATTTCTTCTGCTGAATATATTATGGTTTCCCTTCCTATAGTGTCCTTCAAATGCCTGTGAGATATTGAATTTGTTCAAGTTCAGGTGGATGTTGATATATATTTTTGAAATAAACACTTTATTATTATTATTATTTTTGAGAAACAAAGCTGCTAAAGTTTTTTGCAGATTACTTTTTATAACTTTTGTTTGGTGTTATAACTCTTATTGCAGCCAATGAGTATGGTGAGGAATTCATTTTCTGATCGACGGGAAGGTTATACTGATAAAGCTGTGGTTATAAGGTCCTTGTTCTTCATTTTTCTGTATCGACCAAGTTTTTCATAAGTAGTTCATGCTCACAATTCTTTTCTTGTTTTCCTTCATGTTATAATAGAATAAATTTGATGAATAATTTTCTATAACTTGAAGTTTTCTATAAAATTTACACGCTCTAAAGTTAACCAAAGTTGTATTTTCATTACGTATTTGTTAGTCACAAATTGATTATTGTTAGATAACCAGGAAAAATCTCAAAACTCCTTGATATAAACCGAGGTAAAGAGATTCACTGAACATATTTCAATGAATCAGGAAATTAACTTGCAGAGGTTTCACTTTTCCAAATAAGTATCCGGAAAGCTTCAATTTTTTCCCATTAATCGTATGAAACATTGAAGGCATTTAATTTTTCTTGAGATGAATGGTACAGTCCCATTCTGCTTTGGCTTTTAAAGCTTAATCAAATTTGTAAGATGAACTCGTGGTTTTATTCTCCTTGAAGCCCGTTTAGTGAATATGTTCATTTTTATTTTTATTTATTTATTTTGATAAGGAACTAGAAGAGTGTATTGATCAGAAAGGTCCATACAGAAAAAAACAGGGAATGAACTATCCTGCAAAGTCAATTGTTTAACAAAGGAATCCCAATTGGCAGGAAATATTTAATTTGTCTTTACCAAGAATGGTTTTTCTATGTATAAGGTTGAATGAAACAGGAGTATTTTATGGGAGAACAACTAGATCATTTTCCATTTCTTTGAGAATCTAATTTTTTGTCTTGCTCTTGGGGTAATTCTATCATTCCTTTTTATAAACCATTTTCTTTCTACTTTATGCATCTAATTGGAAGAGGAGTTGTTTTTTTTTTCCTTTAATCATTTTAATTTTTTATAATTTTAAAGTTAAATTAAATTAAATTATATATTTATTTTTTAAAAGCTGCTTGGAGCTTTCTCCTCTCCCCTCCTCCTTTCAATTTTCATCCTATGCTTTAGTTTCTCGCAATAGAACAGATAAAAGTCTAGGAATCGTTTTTGTTTGAATGAGTTAGAATAAAATCCTCAAGGCATATTTCTTTTAAATTTGAGGACACAAATGTACAACCTATAGATTCTGCTCAAATAAGGTCGTCATTTCAAAAACAAATTTCAATGAAACCAAACCAATCCTAGTTTGTAAGATGAACAACAAAACTAATCTTGGTTGATAAATATAACATATTGAATTGAAGAAAAAGAAAAAAGCCCACAACGCTTTTCTGCTGTATATGTAAACTTGAGGGCCGTTAATTTTTCTCGAGAAGCCAAATTGAAGATCATTTTACTTTTGCTTCTCATGCAAGATTGAGGTTTGCAGGATAAACGTGAGGTTTTACCTTTTGATGAAGCTTTTCTCTATATAATGTCTTTTTTTCCCTCTCCTATAAATAATTTCCTCAGTTTCTTATTAAATGAATATAAAACTCCTTTATCATCTTTGTTTTTGTTATGTGGCAACTGCATCAAACATTTAGTTATCACTCAAGTTTTAATTTTGTGATTCGCAAATCCAGGTGTGTAAGAGAAGATCAATCTTCAGTATCAGTCAAATTATATTATCTTAGGAATGGAAGTGCCAGACTTGGATTTTGGTAATGGTTGTAGGCATGGCTTTACAGATATATATACTTCTTTAAAATTTCTATAGTTCAGATTTGTGAAGCTAAAGACATTTTAATCTAATGTAATTTTGCAGGGTTCAGGGAAAGGAGTACTTGCTTCCCATAGGGGTTGTCCTAAAGGTTCAATAACTACACTAGGAACTACTGTTTCTTAAATTCAGTTCTTTTTATGGCTTTATATTGGTATAAATGTGTTTATCCTTTTTTTGAGATTCTAGTCCCATATTCTTTTGGCTCAATGGAAAAGATTTTTATAACTCTCTCGGCTTGGGAATCTCTTTCCCTCCCCTTCCTCTTGTATATTTTATTTTATCAATGAAATATTGTACTTCTCCTAAAAAATAAGTGTATGCATTATTGTTTGTTCTTTTGATCATATTGCTTTCACATCTTAATATCATGAATAGCCCAATAATTTCATATTTACTTTGTTTAATCAGGCCCTAATTGACACAACCGACCATGAAATATATGCAAGTCTGACAAGCTGTTATAGTGGTAAACATGAAAAGGAAAAGGGTGCTGTTGGAACTCAGCTTGTTGGTGAAAGGGCAAAAATTATTCTTGATGAAGTTCGAGACCTGGCACTTTTTGATCATCGCCAATGTCTTGAGCATATAGGTGGCTGCCTCAAATTTATTTTTGAAACAAGAAACAACTTTTCATTGAAATTGCCTCAATATAAATTAATGATCATTTCTATGGTTGTGAATATTACCCATCCAGATTGATTGTGTTTTCTGTAAATTTAGGACAACACTTCCAGCCAGTCATGGAGGGGCTGGGAAAAGAAACATTTTCTACTGTGAGTTAGTACACTTATAACACATTCTTTGGTCAATATATAAACCATTTTCTTTGCAGATTCACTTTGTAAAGCATTTTAATTTGTCATTCCTCCTCTATTCTTCCTTTGTAGATTGCTGACACGGTTCTCAAAGACTACATATTTGTTCATCTTGACAACAATTATGACAAGTTTAATCTTCTCATGTGAGCTGCCATTTTTTTTTTTTGAACAAGAGTCCTAAAAAAATTAATTTAATTTAATGGAGTGGTGTGCTTCGCCTTTTCTTTTGCACATTCATTTTTATTATTTTCATTTTTGTATATTGCTGACAAATTTTTTTCCCTGCTTTCCCCCTTGACAAGCTTTATGGCGCAGAAACTTTTCTCCCTTATAGATCAGACGTCTGTACCCGACAATCCTGATTCCTTGCAAAACCAGGACGTTCTGCTCCCTGGTCAGCTGATTACTATTTATCTCAAGGTAGAAATTGCGGAACTTCTATTTTATTAGATACTTGATGTGGACGTGTAAAACTTTTCATTCATCTATGATGACAATATACCCTAGGTTCTTTGACGGTGTAGTTCTGTTAGCTCTATGATACGATGGCAATGATGATGTTTTTTTTTTTTGGGCTGAATTGCAGTCAGTCTCAAGTTTTTGGACGTTGTAGTTTTGTTTAATCTCGATACCTGTGTCAATTACATTTTGCACTGTAATTATCTTACATTGTTTTTCAAGTACTTTTTGTTTTTGTTGTATACGCTTTGAATTGTGTTTGTGCGTCATATCATAGCCTTCATGACCACTGACATGTCCATGAAAGATAAAAAAATTTCTATCTTTTCCTACAAAAAATGCGTGATTCCTATCTAACCATGTATACACACTTATCCAGAAAAAACCATGTACACAGCACGGACACAAATAAAAAGGGAACTAATGTAATTGAGCCAAAGGCCTTTTGCCTTGTCTTGGAAGGATGATACTGGAAAAGAGAACAGAGGTCGTTAGCTTTTTAAAAAATAACAGATAGTAGCAGATCCTTTTATCCAGATTATTATACTTGATTGGAGCTTCTTTTTGTTTTAGTTGGGCCCCGTTGGTTTTTTGTGGACTGTCTTTTTGTATGCCCTCTGTTTTCTTTCCTTTTTTTCTTAATGAAAGGTTGGTTTTTTATCGCCCAACCCAATTACAGATGTATCACATGCCAAATTGAAAGAAATACATTGAAGTTGAGATATCATATTTTATTATGCTATTTACTAAGATTTCTATATAAACGAGAACCATTGAAATTAAGCTTTACAAAAGTTGTGTTCTTTTTAATTAATAGGTAAGAGTGATTTTCCCTTAGCAACGAGGATGGGAAAAACCCCAATAATCAAGAAACTTTATGTCAATACTAAGCAGGTTTTACACATATTTAGATATACGAATCCATTTGAGTGAATTCCTTGTGTTAATTGCATGACTCTGCTAATACAGACTATTTTGTATCAAGAAAATAGAACACGACCTTAATATTATTTTTCCTATGATAAATTTTATTTGTTTGTAAACTGATGTTTTGGTGTGGATTTTAGGAGAAACTAGAAGACTGGTTGCAAAAGGCGAAAAAGCTTCTTCAAGATGAAATTAGTGATACCAGCAAAAATTTTGATTTCTGCAGCTGTAAGTTTTCTTGAACGCTTAAGGTTCATTTTAATTTCTCAGATGAACTCTCATTGACTTATTGACTCATATCTATTATTACACGACTTCTTATCACTATTTATTGACTTCTTTAGAGTTAATTTGTCCTTGAATTCTAAAATTGGATCTTTATCAAGAATGTAAACTGTATTAGTATTACTATTTCCGTCTGAATGTGAAATACTATGCTTAGAAATTTACATATGCACACACAGACAGACCCTTTGGCTAATTAGGAGGTTCTTTGAATATGGTCGTTTTTCTTTTAAAAGAAAAGAAAAAGTTTAAACCTACATTTTTTCTTTCCAATTTCAGCTTTTGATTTTGATCACACATATAGCTCCTTAAGCCAATTGGGAGGTTCTTTGAGTACCAACGTTTCTCCTTAAATAAATAAAAGATACAGTTTAAACTTTAATTTTATAATTCAGTTTCATCCTTTAACATTTAAAAATTAGTTTATAACATATAATTATAAATAATTATCTTCAAATTCAATATCAGTAGTCTCAGGTTCTTTTTGTTACTGAAAGTATCAAATCGTTTTATATCATCAGTAGCTCATGTGAAGAAGGTCATGGACAAGAATCCTTCAAAACAGATTAGTTCAGCTGTTGAAAATATGCTGAAAACTGGAAGACTCGTTACACAAACTGGCCTAGACCTGCAGCAGGTAAGCATGTACATTGGTGCTCATTGTGTGTGTAACTAGGAAATATATATTCAATTCTCTCTCTCCCTCTCTCCCTTTTAATAGGAAGCATGAATAGACCTCATTCAAAAAGAAGAAGGCATGTAATCCTAAAGGACAAAGGAATAAGGCATCCCTTTTTCAAAGAGAGGGGTTACAAAAGGAAATATATATTGTCATTGAACATGTGACATGATGGTTGTTATTTTTGATCAAGTTCTTGTTATTTTTTGTTTTATTTCTCCATAAACTTTTGACTGCAAAGAGAAGAAAGGTGTGACCAAGTAGATGATGGGGTGGATTCAAGGTTCCCCCACGTATGCGTAAATTGTTGACCTTCTTGGTTTCTCATCACAAAAAAAAAATGTTGACCTTTTAACCATTGGAAACCCAAAGGAGCTACTGTGCAGGGACCTCCCAACCTAATGGCATGCCAGTATGTTTTTCAGGTTAACCAACAATTGCATAATAGAGGCCATTACTTGATATTTGCAATTCATTGTATGGAAAGTATCAGAGAAAAAGCTTTCTGGACATATTATTGAATAATAGCATTGGAGGCTGCACCAAAAGACTTAAGTAGACAAATTAGTATTAAGGATCTTATTCTCTTCATTTGGGCAAAAGGTCCTTTCATTTTCCTATAATTATACTTTATCATCATCGACACAATTGTTTTCATATAACAAATTCAAAGGTCCCTTTCCTGTATACCTTAAAAAAAGGTCATTTTCCTGTAACTGTAAAGAGTTCTTTTATTTTTTTCTGCATTGAGTTTTTTTTTTGGTGCTAAAATAGGAATATTCGATCGATAAATTACATTTGTTATCATTTAGTTAAAATTTTTATTGTGTATAATTACTTATGGAGTGTGAGAGTGTTTAATATGCAAGAGATGGATTGTCTATGATATATGACATTTGACTTTATTAGAGGGCAGGCTTTACAGTTCAGGCAGAACGGCTTAATTTCTTGCGGTTTGTGTCTCATTTTCGTGCTGTTCATCGTGGAGCTTCATTTGCTGGACTTCGCACCACAACAGTGCGGAAATTGCTACCTGAGTATGTTGTTTTTACGCCATTTAGCAAGTTTGTGGTATCTTGATTGTGCCTGGCTTTGATAGTATTCATGGGAGGTATGATTTGTAGGTCTTGGGGTTTTCTTTGTCCAGTACACACTCCTGATGGCGAACCCTGTGGCTTGCTGAACCATTTAACGAGCACTTGTAGTAAGTTTATTGTTCATCTGATGTCTATATGTGAATTGTTGTCTATATCTGTGACTGTGTTGTGTGCAAGAATTCACTGTGCAAAAGTTTGAAACTATTTTCTTTGTACAATTGTTTGTTAGGATTGGCGCCAGATTTGTACATTTTATATGCAGAGCCCTTCTGAATATCTTTGGGAATTTTAATTTTAAATATCTTTTTGAAATATCACACATTTATGTATTTGATGCTCCATGTGTATACTTTCGATTGGTGGCTACGTAGGTATGTTGCAGTTGGCAGTTGGGAAATGTAGAAGGATTGATTGTTTATAGAACATCTGGTGGAGCATTAAATAATGTTTGAAACACGATGTACGAGAAAAACTCCACCTAGATAAAGATAATGAACTGTCTTACCACCATGAAGATTATGCCCTGCGACATGAAGGATGCTCACAGGGGAGGAGAATTCTGTTAATTCCTCATTTTTAGGATTTTTTCTTAAGGGTAGATTTAATATGATGAAGGATGAGAAATCAAAGAAGTGACAGAAGTTCTATGATTCGAGGAAAAACAATTTAAGGAAATAAATATAGTAGGGCTAGGGAGTGTGTGTGCCAACTAGCTTAGCCACTCCACTCACGTATATAATTTTTTTTAAGGAGATAAGAAATGGGTATTGGGATGAGTAACTCCAAGACAAACATCTTCCTACAATTGAATTTTGAGTCCATTACCTTGGGCCAACTTCACTCGCTCAGGGGACAAGGGACAAGTGTTAGTTGACACGACTCAATAACAAAAAATAGACAATTGCAAAACATGACTTACACAGTAATTGAAGACAAGTTAAGGGAAAAGGCTTTAAGCATGAAAAAAAATCATAAGTTAAAAGAGGGTTATATGCCTTAACTGACAAATTGTAGTAATTCCTGTTACACTTGATGTTTGGGCTCTCCAAAAATTTGTTAATCTTGTTGGTGCTTTAATTGTTATTATAAAATATTGTTTTGGCTGCACGGAAGAATTCTTTTGCGCTGCTGTTTCGTATGTGTACTGTCTCTATACTTTGTGTTGTGGATGAAGATTTTTCATTTGGATGGTATATTTTTCTATTTCAGGAATTACGTCGTACTTCAATTCTCAGGGAAAAGTTAGAGATTTTTTCAAAATAAGGATGTCTATTCTTAGTGTTCTAATTGCAGTTGGAATGATACCGTCACTACCGAAGCTTGTCCAAATGGGTCCTCCTGATGTTCTTAATGTTCTTTTGGATGGTCGCATCGTTGGTTATATATCATCCAGTGAAGTAGAGAAAGTTGTTGCTCATTTACGGCGATTAAAAGTTTTATCTCCGCATGTGGTTTGTAGCTGTCCATTTTTCTTCTATTGTGTCTTTTGTTCTCGTTTCTCATTGTTATTGTTTAATATTATGTTTCAGATTCCTGATGATCTGGAAGTTGGATATGTACCATTGAGTATCTGTGGAGCATATCCTGGTTTATACCTTTTCACGTCTCCTTCTAGATTTGTTAGACCAGTTAGAAATATTTCAATCCCTTCAGAGGAAAATCAAAATATTGAACTCATTGGGCCATTTGAACAGGTTATAAGACTGTTCAGACCTATTAGAATTAACCTTTTTGGCTCTAATGTTGTACCGATCTTATTTCCCAAATGTCAGAACTGACTCATTATCTCTTTTAAAAAGGTATTTATGGAAATAAGATGTCCTGATGGGGGTGATGGTGGCAGAAAAGATGAGTTTCCTGCGACACATGAAGAAATCCATCCAACTGGGATGCTCAGTATGGTTGCTAATCTTACCCCTTGGTCTGATCACAATCAGAGCCCACGAAATATGTACCAATGCCAGGTTCCTCCCGAAAGTCTTTTTGGAACTCATGTTTTGAAATAGTTTTCTATCTTTAAAAAATAGAAAATAATTTTTTTAAAATAAAAAATTCATGAACAAACATTATATTTCGAAACAGTTTATAAAACTGGGGCATTAATAGCGGTGAGACACTAGGGCATCGTCAAGGCATTGTGTCCTAAACATCTGGTTGA
>JAOANK020000030.1:960422-978594 GCA_026257165.2 Telfairia occidentalis | reverse complement strand
AAGAAGAACGAAAGAAAAAGGAAAAGGAGGAAAAAACACTTGAACATTTCTTGTTAGTGGCCTTTCGCTTCATAAACATTAGGCTGCATCCAAGAACTGAAAAGAATTCATTACTACTGGAACTCTGCTGTTCTGCCCTGCATTTGAAGTAACATGTTTCATATTTTCCATCGTTATGGTTATTTTTTTTGAAAAGTATCTCGTAATGGATATTGTTCTATATGTTGAACAAAATAACTATAGCATTTGTATGATTAGTGCTGACAGTATATTTATTTTGGATAATGATTAGACTCTAATTGAGTTCTTGATATTATATGCTTGCTTGAAAATTAATCTTATTTCTTTGTGTCGGAGTCTTGAATCTCTTGTTTTCTGATCAAAAGTGTTGATCAACATCCTTCATATTCTCTCACTCTCTGCCCTGCTGATAACAATGTGAAAGATGCCGATATAACTAGCTTTTTGTTTTGCTATACATTCTAAACTTGCACCAAAATGTGACATTCACTGGATGTTTCAGCCATTTTCAGTTATTACTCGTCTTCCATGTTTGAAAGTTTCATCTTTTTTGTTCGTAAGAATGTGCAAACTTAGTTTGAAATGTTTACAGACTCCTCAAACCCCTATCGTTCGTACAAGTACATATACGAAATACAACATAGATGAATATCCAACCGGGACAAATGCAATAGTTGCAGTGTTGGCATACACAGGGTAAGAAGTAAAGAATATAGGATAGACCTTTCAGATGGCATTGGTATATTTTCTTATGGTCCTAATCAATCTATTTTGTTCATGACGTATGTAGTTATGACATGGAGGATGCAATGATTCTGAACAAGTCCTCTGTGGAGCGTGGAATGTATCATGGACAAATTTACCAGGTTTGTTTGTGCTATTCTTTTTGTGGTAAATGTAAAAGTGTGATCTTCATAACTCTCACTACAATTACTCACCTCTTTCATTCTTTCATATATCCTTGATTCCTATCCTACCATATCACCATTACTGATGCAAAATTGTAATCTTCTAATCTAGGGGAATAGATCTCTCTTTGCAAATTATTTCCTTGGTAGAGCTATGTGGTTTTCTTTCTTAAGAGTGATGTAACTCAATCTCGCATGCTGATCTTGACTTTTTAAACAACTAAAAAATTATCAGAAATGTGAAACTAAAAACTGTGAAGTTATGAAAGCCAAACGTGAACCGAAATTTTACTGCCATCCTTCTTCCTCCTAAAAATTGTTTGTTAGACACTACCAGGTCATGTCTTGAAAAACAACAACCGTTTTACTGGCTGATTAGACGCCCAAACATCCTCCAAAAAGTTCATACATCTTCCATCACCAGGCTCAATGTTATGATGGGCTGGTTGCCAACTGGTTTGCCAACTGGTTTTGTCACGGACGAACGACTAAGGGTCTTTGCACTTGATTGGCTCCTCTTTGGTTAACCATCCCCTTTACTCCTTTCCATATTTGCCAATAATAATTTTATACAATAATGCTTCAGCCTAATTGCCAAAACCACATTGTAAGAAGCCATGTTAAGCTTCTTCAAGTTACCCAAGCACTACATTTGCAAGTAACTGAGGCAGTTCTCCACTTTATTTGGTGATTTTTCTTCCATAGCCAGTTGTCTCTCACAAGAAATTCCTTGGATGATGTGAAGAATAAGTACAATTACAGGCTTACCCACCCTCTTACTGATACTAAAACCTCTGTCCATTCATTGTCTGGAAATTTGATAAACCAAAATGGTAGGATCTTCTCATCAAGACATTATAATACATCAAAGAAAAAGGGTCGAAGTAAATTAACAAATGGTTTTAGGGTATAGAAACTTATAATTTCATTAAATGATGGGTTGAGTGAGAATACGGGGTGCACATACTACTGCTATTTTCCCCTTTGACTAATATTTATCAAATTATTACACATATTCTTGCTGAAACTTGATCCTTTGTTCATCCACTCTTTGGTAATTTGGCAGACAGAAACTATTGACTTGTCTGATCAGAGCAATAGATCAAATCGAAGCCAGAAAATATTTAGGAGGAGTAATGTAGATACATCTGTGCGATCTCTCATAGATTCGGATGGGCTCCCTTATGTTGGTCAGGTTAGCCTTATTTTCTGTGTTATTTTCTTGCTTTTTTCCCTTGTTTTGCTAACTAACTTTGTGACTGAGTTTCAGATGATACAACCGGATGAACCCTATTGTAGCATTTATGATGAGGTGGCTGGCACAACTAGAACCATGAAACTTAAAGGTTCAGAAGCTGTTATTGTTGATTACGTTTCTGTTGATGTAAAGAATAAGAAGCACCCTCAAAAGGTGAATAAGGATCTCTTGGCTTAATATATGAATTGTTATAGTGGGTTATGGTGTACTCAACTTGGAGTTTTACTTGATCCCTGTCAGTATTATTATCTAAGCGAAGGAAGTTCTAATTGTTTATTTTTTTAAATTTTCTGCTTATTAACATTTGTGGCTTACAAGGATAGTATGATTGGTTCATGCTTTGAATAAGTATTACTGTGTCATGGTCTTCATGGAAAACCCATGGTTTTGTGAATATGTTTATTTGAGCCATGTTATGATAGTATGGCCTGTGAGAAACTGATGTATTTTTTTAGAATAAATGCGTTTGTGGAATATGTTTCTTGGCAACCTTTTGTAACACTTTGTTTCATCACTGAATTGTTTCCTATTAAAAAAAACATTTTTCTTAGCAATAAATAAAATTTAGGCTAAACAATTATCTGCTTTTCTGCTGGAAACTGTTTGTTGTCGAAATGAACACTGTAATATTGGCATTTTCCTTGGAGCATTCATGCTTCAAAATAAGCAAGATATACTATAAAACATATACACTTTTTATGTAGTCTAGAGTTGCTAATTTGTTAAATGTTCTGAAGATACTGTGTTTCTCCTGTTGTACCTTCAATTATTCTTTATTTTCAAAGGAAGCTGAGTACCTGGAATTGAATTTAATTCCAAGTCCTTGCCATAGTTACCCTGTTTACTGATGTCCTAGTTACTTCTTTATGATAAATATTATCTCATCAAAGTGGATATATGGTTTCGCTTTTGTTGATATCAAAGAGGATATTCATGTATCCTTTTTGGGCTGATTGTTTCTTCTCTTTTAATCTCTGCTGTTGACTTTTTCATATCTTTAATAAAAAGTTCGGTTCCATGAAAATAAAAATAGTCTGATCAAGTTGCTCTTCACTCCTTTTCCTTGTTGAGAAGGTGAACATACGTTTCCGACATCCCCGGAATCCAGTGATTGGAGATAAATTTAGCAGTAGACATGGGCAGAAAGGTGTTTGCTCCCAGCTATGGCCTGACGTTGATATGCCATTTTCTGGAGCTACAGGAATGCGTCCAGATTTGATTATCAATCCACATGCTTTTCCTTCGAGAATGACAATTGCAATGTTGATGGAGTCTGTCGCTGCTAAGGTAACAATATCTAGAAACGGAGTTATATTATCATCTACTTGTTTAACTAAATATGAACAATTTATGCTGAAGTTAACATCAATGTTAGTAGAGTGCGATTCCTCTCTTGGTTAATTTAAGGCAATCGAAGCTATAATGTGGGGTTATGGTTAAAAGGGTCCATCGGTGTTTTGTTGGAAAGTGAAAAAAAAAATGGAAGTTTTGATTTGGCGAAGTTCCATTGCGCTTTTTTGGCACTCCCATTGCACCATCTTTTGTAATTGCAGTCCAATTACTTGTTACAGGGAGGTTGTTTAAATGGAGAATTTGTTGATGCGACACCGTTTAGTAGTTCTGTAAAGAAAACAAATACTGGAGATGAAGAGACAAAAACTGAGTCACTTGTTGATGAACTTGGCTCCACGTTAATTAAAAAGGGATTTAATTATCATGGTGTTGAGGTATTGTATAGTGGGGTTTATGGAACAGAGCTAACATGTGAAATTTTTATTGGACCTGTATATTATCAGCGTCTTCGACACATGGTTTCTGACAAATATCAGGTGACTTTTTCTTCTTTAATCTAATTTTTAATTTCCATCTTTCTATATTAATATTTTGGTAATAGCTTCGAGGTCTTAGCATTAGTGGCTTTAGATAATGTTATGATCTCGTATTATTTCATTTCATGTGTCCTTGGTATTGTTTAAAGCAGTGCAACGACTTTGGTCAGAATTGGTCTAAATGCCGAAGCAAGAAAATGCTTTGTAGTGAAACCATAACACAGTGTCTAAAATTTTCTATACATTTCTAATAGTCTGTTACATGCTTTTGGCTCTAAGAGTCCGCTTCAATTATTTCGTTCTTATTAAACTGTATACTCGGCATCTGCTACACTACATATTATCATTTGTCGCGTTTTTAAAATTGAAACTGTGGTCTAATTTAGTAAAAATTTGTATTGTTTTGTTGTGATTGGCTTTGTGCGGATAAATGTTATTAGAGTTGTATTATGGGATCTACACCCATTGGAAGATCCAAAGTTCTAACAGTGCATCATTATCTATTTTATCATCCAACACATGCCACAAATCCAGTTTGTGTCAATGTAGGCACTTAGGACTCTTCTCTAGTTTTGGGTTTGAGCGTTTCTGATGTTAACATGGATTGTTGATCTGTTTGTGTCGCTATCAGGTACGTTCGACAGGAACTGTAGATCAAATCACTCGGCAACCTATCAAAGGTAGAAAGAAAGGTGGCGGTATACGTTTTGGTGAAATGGAGCGTGACTCCATGCTGGCACATGGAGCAGCCTACTTGTTACATGATAGGCTTCATACATGTTCCGATCATCACATTGCCGATGTATGTTCACTTTGTGGAAGCGTTCTTACATCTTCTTTCATCCAGCCCCAGAAGCGTGCAGTGCGGGAAATTGGCGGGCTTCCCCCGGGGAGGGCTCCGAAAAGGGTTATTTGTCATGCTTGCAAAACAAGCAAAGGTATGGAGACAGTTGCAATGCCTTACGTATTTAAGTACCTGGCGGCGGAGTTAGCAGCAATGAACATAAAAATGACTCTCCAGCTAACTAATAGTGGAGGAAGAGCCTGATTTGAACAATGCGTTCATATTTAACTTCTCTTACGCCAAAATTTGCTTGGTTCAGCATGGTGTTTTGATTCGTTTTAACTCTGCCTCGTGGAGATTTGGCTGAAAATGAGATCAGATGGGGTGCTCTCGAGTGGAATCCTACAGCAGTATATTTATTGCCCTGGAGGCAACCACAATTTTGATTGGTATAATATTATTTGTTCTTGGGTCTGTTAGTTATTGTTAAATCCCATTTTGTTCTATTTGAAACATTAGCTGACGAGTTTCCTCTAGGGTTTCATTTGTTATAATTTTCATTCCTTTTCATTAGCCATGATGTAACATAGAACAAATGATTTTGTAACGTCTGATGAATCTTTGTGTATTATAATTGGTAGAGATTTTCATTATTAAATTAAACTATGTTCTAACGACATTCTAAATGCGGCTTGTTATGTTAATTTTAGGTGACTTCAATAATTTGGATAGGTTGCATTCTACATCACTTCTGAGTTTATATATGTAAATTTGTATTTGGTTTGGAAACATTTATATAAAGTCAAATTTCAATACTTAAATGTCATATCCCTGCCCCTTCCATTTATGAGACAAGATTGGATTTTTGTAATATGTAATGAGTTCTAAAAATGGAAAATAAGGTAAGAAAACAAATCATTAGTAAACCATATATTTTTTTGGAAGATTTATATGCACACCATCATTTTGTGAAATGGTTCAATCTTAAAGTATAGTTTATATAATCAGCCATAATTGACAATAGGGAAAGTAAATTACGAAAAATGTCAACCAGATAATCTTTTTGCCCTACAATCTATGATGAAACTTAAATATAGGAATCAGAGAACATTATCAAAAAGGAAAAGAAAAAAAAAAAAAGAAGGAAAGAAACGGAAGAAAAAACAAATCTGCTTTCCTTCTATTATCAACAAGGTATAAAGAATATTTAAACATTATTGTACATTATAACACCCTAAACACCTGGAAAACCATTCTCGTCTAAAAAGAATTGATCTAAAATAAGCACCTACTTAACAACAAAATTCCAAACCACCCCTTCAGATATCCATTCGAGACGTTCAAAACCTTCTTACTACAATTTCATCCCTACTTCTAGAACCAACCTTCTTCAGCACAAACACAGAGGACAAATTGTAATTGGGGGACAAAAGCCATACCTTTCTCACTATGTAGACCTGTGCAGTTTTTAGTTATCTGCTTCTCTACTGGGTCTTCTGCCAATATCAACGCTACTACAATCAAAAGCGCTTCTGATAATTTGACTCAGGTCATATGCCAATCACATGAGGAAAGTATAGTGACACAATTTGTTTTTTCCTTTTCATTTTTGTTTCCCATCATTTTTCCCTTTCTCCCCAAGTGAATGAATGTCTCGAGCAGACAATTCATCATCGAATCTCCTTCACAAGGAGTCAAAATTATTTAACACGAAATTCATGCCTAAATACAGTCAGGTTTTGGGTGAACTTGTCCCTGTTCTTTGAATCCAAGCTTCGAGTGACATCTGCCATAAGTTTTTCAAAACAGAGGGAAAGGCGCGGGTGCTGATCCACTGCCTGCATTTAGACACAACAGATGACGCATTAAAAAGAAGATCTTTATTCTTGCTTTTTGCTTTTTTTTCTCGCACCCACATACAGGAGAGTGAGAATTTAATTTACCACGCGCATACTTGAAAAAATAAAAAGATCACCAAATATTTAGCTGTTTTTGTAAAGCTGGCATTCTATCTATCAATATAACCACATCTATGAAATATAACTACAATTATTAAAAATACCACTCATTTTGTTATTAACAGTTATTGTTCATTTACTAATTTTCAATCCACATTCTCTCCCAACCTTCGAATTTAAAAGGTACATTCCTCATACGTATAGCATTATCAATCAAGATGGGAAGTCAACTGCACTTCAGTTTAATAAGAGGAAAAGGCAACTTGCCTGAGAAGCCATGATCTGGGTCTTTAAATCGGCAAATATCTGCAAACAACAATTTTAAAGTCACATTCCAGGTAATACTGAAATCATCCATTCACACTCAAAAAGAGAAAAAATCAGCGATGAAATAATTCGAAGTACTGACTGCAAAAACTCCCTAATATAATTTTCATCTGAATGCAAGGAAACAGAAGATTTTGAAAGGCCTGTAAAGAAATAATTTAAGGAGACTGAAACACAATGGAGCAGACAATCAAAAAGGCCCTATAAGTACTTAACATTTTTTTAAATTACGTTTTGATGGTTACTGGAAATAAAAAGGGGCGTAACTGTTGATCATAGTTCTACTTATTAAGATGACAAAATTAGAAAGAAGTCATATATCATTATTATAAGCTACTGTGCATCATTGTGGATGCACTGACATTAAATTATTCAAATGAGATGCAACAGAAGCAAGGGAAAGCTGTTCACACTGACAAACTTTTGAGTTTACTTAACTATTAACACACTTATTTAAGATCTAATAAATAGAAAGAGTATAAACCATCATGCCTGTTCACTTATAAGTATCAAGCTCAACATTGGTCTGCTAAGACTCCATTGATTACCACAATCCTCGAATAAAACGATCTCGAAAAGGGTCTTTAAAATCTGCAAACATAATAAACATTTTTGTTTCTCAAAAGAGAAATATTAAAAGTGAACATGAAACATACCTACAGGCAGATTGGATTAAGCGTAACATGCAATGAAGAGCTGTCACTTGAGATTTATTTGATAAATTCTCCCTCCCATATGGGCTCATGTTAGTTAATAATGTTCAATATAAGTCCAGATATATTGGCGTGGATTTATTTGATGTTGTGATCTTTCTGTAATAACACGATAAATTACTATAAACTATTCTTAAAACAGAAAGCTACTAGGTCATGATCCATTTCAGGTTTTTTTTTTGAACAACAAACAACTTTTCATTAAAAAAATGAAAAGATTATGATCCATTCAGTTATTTCTTAACTGTTAGAAAACCTTATTGGTTTGAGAGACATCAAAAACTATAGAATCCAGAACAAAGATGCCCCGTTGACTAGTACAAATTAAGACATTCAACATTAGAAAGTTGAAAATTCATATGCATGATAACAAGAAAGTTCCTTACTTCTGGAAACAAAGTGGGACAATCTACAATGTGACGAGAAAGATTAATAGCAGCAGGTGAAGATGGAGCCTCTCCCATAGTGATGTTATTGAAATAGAAAGCTGCCAAATTATCAACAGCTGATGCACACTGCAACAGAAAGTTAGAAAAACATTCTCAAGATTGCCCAAGTGAAAAACCATTCATATACATCACAGTAAAACTGAATAAGTCATTGATTAATAAAAAAAAATAAAGAAAAAAAGAAAAGAGAAACAAAAAGGAGCAACAATTGTAAGAATAAAAACTCTGCACAATCATACCTGAGAAGAGATATTTGTATCCAGACCTTTCAGGCCAGATTCAAGAGAACCAGCTATGTGCATGAACGTGTTTCTGTCAAAATTTAGTATAAAAACAATATGACTGCTGAACAAAACCTCCAGGAAAGCAAAATATGCCCTGGTCAGCTGCAAAGAAACAGAGAACTGTCAGAATAAAAGTCTGAGTGCAAGGCAAATAATTTAAAAATCAAGTTGAAATAAATTTTTCTGACTAAATAATATGTGAAATTCAAGAGGCCATAGTGATACGATATAGCCTTGGTTATGGTGTATCTCTCTCTCCCGTTTCCTCACATCCTCTCAGGCCTCTCCTAGGCTTGGTAATCCTTTCATGTCTCTGTTGCAGACACATTTACTACCTATACCTTGTTGCCAAAAGCCATTTGACCAACAGAATTTTGTTTCTTTTACTCGTATTCCCAGATCCAGCCCACTGTTAGTAAAAGGCAGAGAGACTACATCCCATCTTACCAATTGGAGGTGTTTCTTGTAGCTCCTTGGTTACCTTTCTCCCCCCTTTTGTATTGTTTCATTCATTCAATGAAATGATGTTTTTATTCAAAAAAAAAAAAAAAAAAAAAGAATAGAAATCAGCCAGTCAGAACTACTAGTAGTGACTACCTTATACAAGTTTTACTTTTAGAACATAATTAGCAAAACTGTAGCGGTCTCTTGTGACCACAACTAGTCAGAATAATTTATATATGTTATACGTTTGATGGTGTATAATGCAAATGAAATTTGTTATGGTCCTAAGCCCTGTTTTTTTTAGCATTTGAGTTGCATGGGTGTGATTCCACCGTTATAAAATGGCTGCACGCTGCAGTGTCTAGTTACTCCAAATGTGAGTTTAGTGACTGCACAGCAGAATAGAAACATGAGGATCTAGTTCATGTTAAGCTTAATATACTGAGCAGTTCATATGCATTATTATCGTGTGTGTTTGAATTGTTAGGTGCATAGGCTCATCACTGTAGAAACCACTTATGATGTTGCCTTATACGGTTGAGTTTTAAATGTTCCAATTTGTTTAGTAATATTGAAACTCCAGCTCATCTTATTGATCAATGATAGTTAGATAGAAAGTCAGAAGTGTTGAATCACCATTAAATTCAAAAACTTAAAGTATGGTATATTTAATCTTTTTATTCATAGATTTTTAGCCTTTCCTCTCACTTGTGGGCTTGGAGATTAACACAAAGCCCAAGAAATAACTATCAATACAAATTGAGGAAAAAATTACATTGTCCCCATTCCATATTCTTCTAGAGGCAAAATCATGGCTTCTAGAGACCTTCGTCAAGGTGATCTATTGTCACCCTTTCTCATGAACAAGCTTTGATTTGAGGCTTTGTTGTCAACCATAGCATCCACATTAATCACCTATTGTTCATTGATGACGCCTTCCTTTACTCATCTCATGAAGAGGAAGATTATGTAACCTTTTCAGCATTGTCAGCTCCTATGAGAGATTATCGGGCCTCAATATCAACCGTCTCAAGTTTGAATTTTTGGGCATTAATTGTGATCCCTTGATGGTGGAATCTTTAGCCATTCGGTTTGGGTACAAATATGTTTCTTGGCCTACCACTTATCTGGGACTTCCCCTACTTGGCAACCCGAGGAAAGATGGTTTTTGGCAGCCCATCATTGAGAAGATTGATAGAAGACTACACAGTTGTAACCACTCCTTCATATCTACATTATCTAACCTTCCCATATATTATCTCTTTTTTTTTCTACATCCCAAAAAAGGTAGTTGTTAAGATTGAAGGCCTTTTCTGCAGATTTCTTTGGTCTGGTAGCTCGGAGAAAACAAAATTGAATCAACTTCGATGGGCCAATGTGAAAAAATCTATACCAGGAGGGCTGGGGATTACTGACCATTCGGATCCAAAACCAAGCTCTAAGAACCAAGTGGCTTTGGAGATTTCACCTGGAACCTAATGCCCTATGGTGTAAAGTCATGTCTGCAAAATTTGGGGTCAAAAGTGTCGACAATACGGCTGCTGGATGTAAAAAGGCTTCTGCAAAGAGCCCTTGGAGGTGTTTATCTCCAACCTTAGTAAGCCTATCCTTCTAAATATATCTCATAAGGTTGGGAATGGCTTGACCACAAAATTTTGGCTCTCTCCGTGGATATCAGTCCTCTTTCTCAGAATCCTTCCCCACCCTTTACAGTCTCTCATGCTCTAAGGATGCAACCTTTGCTGATCTATGGTACCAGCACAACCTATCATGGAGACCTAATTTTAGAAGAAACCTAAGGATGATGAGATTCATAGCTGGGCTGACCTCACTGGTTTAATTTCTGGCTTCAGACCATCCAACGGCTCAGACAAATGGGTGTGGAACTTGGACAAACCTGGAATTTTCACTACAAAATCATTGGTTTCCTCTCTGCACAGCTCTCAACCCTCCCCTCATGAACAGTTGTACCTCAATATATGGAAAAACCGACCCCAAAAATGTTAAATTTCTCATTTGGGAGGTTACTCATCATTGTATCAATACCGAAGACAGAGTGCAGAAAAGATGCCCTTGGATTACTTTATCCCTTAGCTGGTGCGCCCTTTGCAAACAAGGCAACGAATCTGCAGTCCATTTATTTTTTAGATGTCCATTGGCTTTGAGGATATGGTCTCACTTTGCATCTGCATTTGGGTGGGCCGTTGTTTTTAACGAAACGTTTTTAAATTGCCTCAGCCACATTCTCGTTCATCACCCTTTCACCAAAGCCAAGAGTATTTTGTGGAAAAACATCAACCGTACTTACATACGGATCATCTGGAATGTACGGAATAGCTGCATTTTCAAAGACTGAAAGAACCTCTACAGAACTTACTGATTGTATTCTTTTTTTTGGCTTTACAATGATGTAAAAGAAGTGCACCATTCAGTTCATATAGTCTTTCCTCTCTCTTACAAAATTGGATAAATTTTTTGTAATCCTTTGGAACTCCCTTTTGTAACATTTCATTTAATCAATGAAATCGTTTCTTATCCAAAAAAAAAAAGGAAAAAAATTACATTATAACACAAGCCCTCTCTAATGTTATGTTAATCTACCACACAAAAGCCAAAATCATAAATTGATTAGTTACAATATATTTTATCCTTATATATATAATATGACAAGCACAACATATAGTCAAACATTTGAAACCAAAATCATGAGCTAAAGGAATGGTTCCGCACACCTTTCGAAATGCCAATATGTCAGCCAAAGGAATTGACAGTGTCATCTTTAAAGCAATATCAAGTGCATCAGAAAGTGCTCGGTCACCATAAAGTTCAAAAACCCCGAAGTTGACATAGTTTCCAGCAAGAGCTGCAATGGCGGCAATTCATAGAGAAGCTTACTAAATTTTAAGTTCACAGTATAGTTCCTGAAATTTTTCTAAGAACAAGTATCTTATTTTCTTTCCAATCTACACAACCAAAATTTTTAATATATACTGTAAACATGGATAACCTAGCTATGACAAGTAAACTTACAATCGTACTTACCTAACAAGTACAATAGATAAATGTAGCAGGTAAAGTCTATCTACTACATAAGCTACCCAAAGATTAACAAGATAAAATGGATACAGCCATTCACGAAGTGAGGCTTAAAGTGGCTGACAAAATGTTGATAGCATCTTTCAAAATGAAATTCTAATTTTCTATACTTGAATTAAAGACAGAAAGAGAGAAATATATATTATCCACATGCAGCCCATGGAACCCATCAAAATTATAGTAATAAGATCGCTATATACTTGCCTCTAGTTAAAATTGTCAATGAAATCCATATTCCCTTGTATTTGAAGGCATAGATATCAGCAGGGTTTGGGAGAGATAAAATCCTTGATCCATAAGCAACAATTAATTTGCTGACTTCTCGGAAAAGAAGTATGCCATTGGGAGAAGATGAGTCAAAAGTCAGGCGTTGTGCTTTGTTTAACACAAACTCAGCCATGAATTTCAATAATGGGGTTGTTACCTGTATATATTATTTAATTCTCATTCAACAGGACGTTCTATTCAAAATAAATAATAATAATAGAATATAGAAATCAAATCAAGAGGAAAAATACATGGTCATAAATAGAACAATAAAATACATTCGATGTTTACATCCAGAAATTATTAAGCAAAAGTTTGGTTCCCTATGCAACCTAAATGTCGAGACACACTCTCAATTAATTGTCTGATAGTTCCAAGACCAGAAATGAAGCAAAACACTATCGTGCCTAGTAATTTTCTACTGACATGATGCAACAATTCTAACTTCTTAAAGGATAGTTATTATAATAGCAGAAACAATTGTTATTAATCACGTGAAGGTCCTTTTTTGAATATCTAGCAAAATCTTTGCTTCAAGGATGTTTAAATACAGTTGACATAGTATTTGACGTGTCTCATCTTTTCTTGACTGCAGAAGAGGTCAGAAACCAATTTTTTTTTCAGTCACTACAGTAGGAACATTTGGACAGCAGTGCTCCAAAGTTCCATTTCAGTTTGTTATGGATGCTCAATTATAGTGCAGCAAGCAATTTGAATGATTTCTTCAAAGGTCGCGGGATTAGAAGAATTACAAAGATAACATGGATGAATACAGTGAAATCCCTTATATGGGGTCGTTAATGGAATCAAAGAAGTCTATGAATTTTTGAAGAATTAAGATGTTCATGGGAAGAAAGACTAGACTTCATCAAAAGTGCAGCAGTATCTTGGTGCGTTCTTCCGAATAGTCTTTTGTAAATATTTTCGTTTTGAAATTGGTTGAGTAATGAGTGAAAAAAGTTTAAGACTTGTAGTGTTGGATAGATCTTTTGCTGGATAGTAATGTAAGCATCTCAATATTGTAACCTTTCACCAATTAATGAAAAGTTCTGTTTCTCTTTTTTTTAAAAAAAAACGAGAGAGAGAAAATATAAAGTTTCGATCCCAGAACTTTCTGTAGATACTTGAGATTGAAATCTATGCATCAAATCTTATATAGTGGTGTGATGCTGTAATGAAGGTTCTTTTACTGAATATCTGGTTACTTAGCTGTTAGGCCATAGGCAACTGCCTCGGCTTGTTTCCTCTATTTCTGTTTGACTTACTGTAAAAGTGTGACAATTGGCCAGTTTGGTATACAACTCAGTTTACAGTAAAATAAAATTTGTGGACCTTTGATTTTTTTCAGGAACTAGGAAAAACCTTGTGCAAAAACTTCCGCTTCTCTCTCTCAGAAAAGTTCCAAAACATATGTTTTTCAAGTTGCTGGAAGGATGAAACATTTCTCCACCTTTTAACATTTTGGACTCGACAGAACTTTCTTAAACTATTATAGATTTTTCTTTTGGATGGGATAAATTTTCGATTAAATGAAATGATTCAAAAGGGGAACCCATCCAAAGAGATTACAAAAAACTTCTCCAATTGAATAAGAGAAAAATTAAGTTGTAACTGTTGAAAGGAGCTACATTTTTGCACCAATGGAGAGCATTAAAAAGAGATAAATCCAAAACAACTGCTGGGGATCGATCTGACCGTGGAAAGATCCTTGACTTCATTTAAAAGCATCCAACTGACAGCTCTAACAATATTAAGCCATATGATTTTCTTGGATTTCTTGAAAGGATGGTTGTTAAGAATCATCCTTAACCAGTTGCATAGAACCAAAGGGGGAACCACTCTCCCACTCGAAAGCCCCAAAAAATCACAGCCCACATTTGAGAGGAGAAAAGACAGTGAATGAAAATATGCCTCTGGGATTAACCATTGACCTCACAGACACAGCACCAATTTGGAGATAATGTGAGCCAAGGACATCTTAGTAAACGGTTGTATGTTGAGCCAAGAGTGACTAAGCTCCCAAAGAAGAAATTTGACCTTCTTGGGATAAGACTCCTTTCAAATAACCCTATACAGATCAGTGGGTTGAAGACGGTTTACCCCTGAGAGGGTTTGAGCGAGATGAGAAGGAACCCCCTTTCTAAGGTTCCAAACCCATTCATCTTGACTGTCAGAGAGCTGTGCATGGGGAATAATGGAGGACAACGATGCCCATTCTCTAATTTATTTTTCGAGGCTTCTTCAAAAGTGCATAACCTAAGAGCTGTTTTGTTTGTCCCATAGGTCTGCTATAGAAGCGTCTTTGCAACCAACAACCAACGAGAGCATATAAAAGGGGATAGGATATTCAAAACATAGGGTGTCTTTAGCCAATCCACTGGTCACTCCAAAACATGATAGAAATTCTATTACCAACCTTGCAACTGAGATTCCAGTAAATAAGGTCACTGTGTTTAAGAATGGACTTCCAAGGACTTTTGGATGAAGCCTTGGTCGGAACTCTCAATTTGAGCCCAAGACAGGAAGTTCTAAAGTTGGCCTCTATAACCCTCCTCCATAAAGCATCCTTTTCAAGGCTGAATCTCCAAATCCATTTAGCTAAGAGAACCTTGTAATGGAGCTTCAAATGAAGACCTCCCTCTATTAAACGCTGTTTTATCCTGTTCCATCTTAGAAGATGGATTATCTCTTAACCCCTATTTCTTGACCATAAGAACTTTCTAAAGACACCTTCAATTGGACCCTCCACTTTGGAAGGAAAGGGAAAGCTAAGGCACAAAAGAACGGTCTAGGGTTTCTGTGTCTAAAGAGTTTCGTAATTATCTCTTGTTTCTTATTCTAAACAGTTGGAAACATTTCCTTTAGTTGTTAGACCTTTGATCTTTTTTTTGATTTGGCTCTGCTTATGTTGGGCTGGTTTTCTATACGGCCCTCGTATGGCCTTTCAGTTGCC
Source organism: Telfairia occidentalis (assembly GCA_026257165.2). Taxonomy (NCBI): domain Eukaryota; kingdom Viridiplantae; phylum Streptophyta; class Magnoliopsida; order Cucurbitales; family Cucurbitaceae; genus Telfairia; species Telfairia occidentalis. The sequence continues at coordinate 963,303 of JAOANK020000030.1, read as the reverse complement.
CTATGAAAATAATGATAATGACTTTTTATTACAGTCGATCTATGAAAGTATGATTTTTCATTTGTAAATAATGATACTGTCATTATATTAATATTAACCTATAGAGAAAAGGAAAGGACGAAAAAGTTGTGAAAATCAAATGTCAACTTCCCTAATAAATTTTGTTTCAAAAAGAGAGAATAGAAGAAAATGCATCTTTTCAAATATATATATATATATAAATCTAGACCCCTTTTCTATTAAATTAAGACTCCTAATATCAAAGTATGTGTGAGCCTTCAATAATGACAGTGCAAAATAATTGAGTGTGAATGATTAGCTCTATCAAATACCTCTGGTGTGTCTGTCCACTGAGAAATGCCTTTCAAGAGGAGAAGTATATGTGCAGGATATAGCCAATCAAATAGAACTCCATAGGTTCTGCGACTGTAAGATGAAGGAAAATGTATAAACAAGTTGAAGGATTGAGATAATAATAAATTTTAAATAAAATTACCTGTTTGTGGCCATTGCAATCCCTCGGAGATCTCTCATTAACCCAATAAGCGCATACTTTACAGCATCGGTACGAAAAATTGAATCAGGAGTTGATTCCAATTTGATAAAAACCTAAAATATCATAAAATTTCAACTGAGCAAAGCCAAAACAAGCCAATATATGAGTAAATAAACCTTCCCACCACAGCATCATATTTATAAAATCAACTTTCATTGTTAACGTGCATAAGAAAAAGAACAACACATTTAGAAATAAGCTGAAGATTACCTATTATCCTAAAGACTAGTACATGTCTTCATTTTTATTAATTATGTTCAACATACACATGTATTGGCTCATTTGCCACAAAGAACTTAATTAAGTTGTTTTTTTTTCCGATTAACTCTTCACACTCTACCAGTACCCACATATGATCTCAGTCCTCAGACTCGATGGTGAATAATTAATAAATTATTATTATTTTTTCTGGAGAAACAAACCACTTTTCCTTTGTAAAGTTCAGGAAAAAAAACATTTTTTGAAAGAAAAAAGAAAAACCAAGCATTTTGCAAAGTTACTTTCAACTGATATAGAGTGCATCCAACTTTCCTAGGATTGATGACATTAAAATGTATAAGGTAAAAAATGTAAATTAATAATATATACAATGAAAGTCTTATAAAAATATCAATCTATACAATGAAATAAATAATTAATTGGCCCGTTCTTGCATTGGCAAGATTTTATGTAAAACTGCATAGAAGATGGAAGAAACATGCTAAAATAAGAGTTTAACCAAGTCCAATAATTTGACATGAACTGAAATGAAAATTTAACTAAAAATTGGCATGTGAGTTAGTGGAAGACAGAGATGGAAACAAGCAGAAAGATAGATATGCATCTGTTCGTGCATGACATGGGATGTAAGCATGCACGCACATCAGTACATTTATAAATAATACGACAGAGATCAGAGAAATTAACCTGCAACAGTGGTTCCATTGAGGATTTAAATTTAACAGGGCTTTCCTCCATAAAAATTAGCCAACCAATGGTGTAGTAGAAGGTCGTCCTACTGCGTGAACATCTGTATTCTTCCAAGAAAGGAAACTGCTCCCTCTAAAATTTTAAGTTGAAGAAAGATCTTTAAATGAGATGTGAAGGACATAACAAAATTCAAACTCAGATGAATAAGGAACAAAAATGGATATCTTCAAGGAAGTAGTACCGTATGATTTGCAACAATGAATTTAACAGTATCCAATTTCAAAAGCAGCTTGCCTGTCATGTATCTGAACAAGGCGAGAGGGATGAGATGAAAGAACAATAAGAATCTATCACATATGATTTCAATTCTTAATTAACACACTGTTGTAATAGGATTTACCCAGATGCCAGCTCCAAAAACAAACTCAAGGTGTGATCAATGACCTCCTCACTCTGAGAATTTACATAAAGAACTGATTTAAATCCATAACAATATTATGAATACAAAAAATGAATAAATCTTTCACCTCAGTGTAACACTTGAGATTTGTTGCAATCTTGCTGACAATCACATTCAACAGTTGAAGATGGTCATGAAGTCCAAGGAGTTCAGACAACCGCGCATATAACTGCTGCAAATGAAAAAAGAATAAATAGATGTGACATATTAATTTTCATATAGACAGAATGATATATTTATTAATTACCTTGGAGGAATGCATTGCCTGGTCACCGACGTAAGACTTACGAAAATTCTGGAAGAAGGTAAGAATGGCTCGATCAAGTCTTTGCTTGCTTGCTTCACTGTACCTCTGCAGAAAGCAAAGTTAAATGAATTTAAAGATATGAAGTTTGCACAAATGATAGTTTCACTAGAACCAATGATTAAATAGGTGGAATGAACTATGTTACTGGTCTATGTAAAATTATTGATAAACTCTCCTCTGAATCAAAAGTATCCTTCCTAGCACCAACTCTATTAACTAGTTGACTTTTGTGATTGAGACAATTCTTGGTTGCCCTTTTTTCTGCAGACAAGGTCGTAGATGACTGAAGAAGAAAAATAAATAAAGGTTGGATCCTCAGAATTGACCTAGACGTGTTTTTTTGTTTTGGGAAGAACAACCCTAAAGGAATAGCAGCAAACCGGAAAATCGTCAGTGGTAGGGGCGCAAGCCAATCTTGAGAACTTGCATTTACAGTTGGGGGTCAAGGTTTTAGTCTCTTGTGGAAATTCCATGCAACTCTCAAGCTCAATTTCCATATTCCAATGAGGTTAGGTTCCTCACACTTCATAATTTGAAGATTCCGACAAAGAGAACATTGAAGGGAAGGGAAGGGCCACATCACTAGGGTATAGAGGCATGAAAAGCTCTGTGTGTGTGTGTGTGTGTGGGGGGGGGGGGGGGGGGGGGG
>JAOANK020000030.1:948990-960412 GCA_026257165.2 Telfairia occidentalis | reverse complement strand
GTGAGATGTTTAAAAAAACTTGCATAAACTCGGTGCTGAGATTTTCGTTGCATGATGTTTCAAGCAGGCACCAACTTTTCAAATCTCTTGGAGGGTTTTGCATATGAGCCTGGTGAGTATGACCCAAAGAAATGGGTTGAAGAATTGTGTGCCATCTGCTTGCATCTTGAAGAACTGTCCGGGATGGCTGAGAAGGTTTTGAGTAGGCCGTCATTGAATAGGGAGAAAAGGCTCAATTTGAAGACAGAAGAAAATAGAAACACCCACCAATAATATAAGCCGGGTAGATGGAGGAAGGGGAGAAGTAATGCAATTCAAGTGGACGGGCAATCGAAGGACACCAACAAGAACATGGGTGAACTTACAGGGCATGAGTTTTACAACATGTAACCATTAATGAAGAGAACCACCAATAAATGGACAAAAATGAAACCCAACTTACTTGAAGACTTGGATACTTGGATTCTGCTATTTTATTCATGTTTGAGTGATTGTAAATGAACCTCATATGGTCAGCAGGATGCGTGCAGTAAGTATTGATGGTCCAAAACAGTGTTTGACCCACACCTCGAGGAAAAGGTGTGTTTTGAGAGTAGAGTAATATTACGATAGTAAGATGGAGGTAATTAGTTATTAGATAATGAATTTGTTGGGGAAAAGCTTGATAATAAATAGTGTGAGTTAGGCAAGTTATAGTTAAGTAATAACTTGGAAAGTTTTGTAGGAGGGGGTGGCTCTCTCAATGTATTTCACTTTATTTTCTTTCCTCTTTATTATTATTATTGGATAAAAACCAACTTTCACAAGGCAAATGAAGGTGCAAAAAAAAAAGGTTACAAGAAAACAGGGTCAAGGAAAGAAGCCTACAGAAAAAACAACAAAGAAAACAAAATTACAAAAAAAAAAAAACAAGAATAAAAAATAAAGGGTAATTACAAAAAGATATTAATAATAGAAAGAAAGAACCCAAAGGGAGCCTGTGTACTTCTCTTTGATACTATACCAAAGTTTCAAGCCCTATTTTCTTAGATTTCAATCTCAAGACTTGGTTCCTGTCAATATATCCTAAATGGTAAAGATTTGTGGTTCAGATGTTGACACTCTTTAGCTCAAATAATGACTAATTGCTCTTATGCACACCTACATGTACCATTGGGGAGAATTATAGAAACATGAGGCAGGTATTTCAGACATACCTGGCTATGTAGACCACTGTCAGTAACATTTATTAATTGCAACACCCGAGCTGACAGTTCAGCATCAAGAACTTCCTGCGATTCCACGCTGCATGACAGTAAAAGCTAAAATTAGGAAAAGTTATCAATGATCATGAAATGAAATTTCCACCTTTCCGCGAAGCTGAAGAGTTATCTTACCTACAACCAGTGCATTGTTTTATTTTAACAATAGCAGCTATAATATGAACAAGCCACGCTAGTTTGGCTTCAATAACAGAAAGTTCACTGTTATCACTAGCTTGCAACCGAGCTCTTTCCTATTTCAGTCAAACAAAAAGAAATATAAGTGACCAACTATACCAAGTAAAATAAGATTTGAACAAAGACATGCACCATGCACATCAATAACCGTACCGTGTATGTTCGCAATATGGGCTCCATTATATTTATGATGCACAAACTACTGGTTTCATACTGCAACTCAGGTGAATGCAAAGGTCAAAAAGTAAGAGCTACCAAATCAAAACATGTATTGCTGAAGCTAAATTTACATATTTCAATGGGAAGAACAAAATTTATTGTTTCAATTAAAAAATAAATGAATGAAAAACCACACAAGAAGATTTGGACCTGAAATCTGCAGAGGTATGGAAAGCAATCAAGTTGATCTTGTAAGACTTCAACATTGTCTAATGGATTCTCAGAAAGATCATCCTGTAATCCAGCCTGCACATTATAGAGAGTCAGATGGACAAAGCTTCTTCTCACCCTTGCAAGCAGAAATCACCAAGTCTCAACAAAGAAAGAAAGGTTATCACCTGCACAGAGTTCAACCTTGATGTGATGAAACCTTCGGTAATTTTAGGCACAAACTCATCCAATAAACTTGGAGCGTCACCTTTCAAATATGGAACAGATGTTACCAATCTGGACCATAGCCCTAAGAGATAGTAAACACTGCTGCTAGCCCACTGGCAACAGGCCATTATTTTCATTAGTGATGTACACAAATATGATTTGTGAATGACAATATAGATTATTCATAGAATACTCCAATAAACCTGCCAAGAATGCAAGGACTTCAAAGTAAACTCTGCCACTAAACGTATCCAATCACTATAGCCCTCCACATTAACAAGCTCAGACAGCTGCAAAACAATCGTACAGATGTGAGTCACTCCTGCAGTCACATGTAAGCTTTGCCTTTTGTCAATTCAGAATATCCATGTTCATCATAGTAATATCTATCCCACAAATCAGAAAACAGATACCTATATCACTAGTTCCTGAGGCAAAACTTGCAATCTATGGGTCAAAAGCAAGCAAAAGAATATAATTGATTGCAGAGCAGTTTAATGGCTAAGGACCAAATATCCTGTTCAAAACCAACGTCCAAACTTGTAGCCAACGGAGACTGAGGCCCAGCACCAGTATATTCATTACACAAGTTATTGTTGTCGTGGTCCCACCTTATTTAATTTTTATAATATTTTTTTGCTCCAAGGCTAGAAGAATGTCAAGATTAATCACACATGGAGAGGCAAGTGAACAAAACTGCCAGTTACCCAGTGTGACTACCAAGAAATCACGCTTCTGCACACAGGCACATATTGCAAGTGAAAGTAGCTACAGAGCAAGAGAACATAATGAAACCTTCATCTGGAAAGAATACCTGGTAATTCACTCTAAAACGTCCAAGAAGACGGCAATACTCATGGTAATTATCATGGTCAGCCAGACCTGATTACCAAAAAAAGTAGATAAATAAAACAAATAAATTAATTAACGAAAAATAAACTAAAACAATCAGAAAAAAATTTAGGTTTGTAAGGAACGTACAACAGATTTGTTTCCAAAAACGTCCAACAGATTTGTTGTAAAGAACAAACAACAGATTTGTCAAGACCAACTTTTTTCCATTGTTGTTATGCTCTTGAGTGTTGGCATGCTTTGTTTCTCATTTTCAATCTGAATTGGGTATTTCCTCAGGGTTCTAAGGATATTTTCTTCCAGCTGCTGTATGGTCCTCTTTTTCTTTTCTTTTTTTTTTTTTTCTATTATATTCACTCCTTTAAGAGTTCCTATCACTTTGAACTTTCCTTTTCATTAATTCAATGAGAAGTTGTTATTTGTTCAAAAAAAAAATGACAAACAACAGATTTCTGAGATTGACACACGTCAACCATGATGATGAGACTAACAAAGCCAAACTTATCATGATATTTAGCTTGTTAAAAGCTGGTTAGCCATGAAGCATAATAACCATCTTTTATACAAATAAGTATTATAATCATATAACATCCACACGCTTCAAATTTCACCCTTTTTTAATGTAAATAGTGAGAGTATATTACCAGAAATTCAAGAACCATCAAAAGTTCAACTTGGATCTACTGATCAATTAGTACTATTACCACATAACGGTATAAACATAACCATACTACAAGAACACAGCAAAAGCCAACTGCAAGTTCCATACTTCCAAGTAACTCACAGGCTGCCCCCATAAAAATGAAAAAAAAAAATACAAACAAAAATAAATCTGACTTTCCTTGCCAAGAAAATAAAGAACGTTTTTAAGAGCTCTAGGCAAGTCTTGATTAAACGAGGGCTTCCAGTTCTCCTACCCAACTATTCTCCAAAAAATTTTAAATGTTTAAAAATATAAAAAGAAAAAATGTAAAAGCCATCCACAAACATATCCACAAAACAAAAGTAAGGAATGCAATAATAAACACACCTTGCCCAGTTTGTAGGATTTCTTTAGTTCCTGTCATAAGATGGGCCAAAAATTTAGAACGAGCAGCATCATTTGTAAACAAAGAACGTCTTACAGAAGCCAGCCGCACCAAGCATTCCAGTGCCTAGAAGAAAAATTCGGAAGGCCATAAGAAAGTATGTTTAAACTGAAAAATAAATGAGCAAATGAATCCAGAATAAGAGAATATGGATGAATAACTAGTACGTCTCCAAAAATGAATTTAAGAAACCTTGGCTCTATGCTGCTCATGGCTACCAGGAAAAAATAAACCTGGGATATAAACCCAATTTCTTGAGGTATGGTTCCACCTACTGTTTCAAGACAATGGGGAGACTTTAGTGTGCAGAAGGAACATTTGGCTGGAGAGATATAAGAGAATTTTTAGAGAGCTTGAGAGTTTTAGGGAGGTGGGGTCTACAACTAGGTTAAATGTCTAAATGTCTCTCCATGGATGCTCCAAGGGGTTTGTAATTATCCATTGCTTGCTACTCTCAACAACTGGAGCCCTTTTGTAAATTTTAGTTGAGCTCCTTTGTATAGGCTCCTTTTGTGGTAGGCTTTTTATTTTATAATTATCCATATGTATTCCTCCATTTTTCTTAACGAAAGCCTGGTTCCTCATTAAGTAAACAATAATAGAAGCTACCCTGGAGTGTCACCTGGTTTCTCGATAAACAGAAATAATTGCCAGTAGCTATAATCACCAGGAAAAAAATCTTTTATAAAAAGCAAGAATATCTTGATTATGAAAGGAGAATACACGAAAGAAAATACAAATAATAGCAAGTTCACAATCTTGAAAAATCAATAATGAAGGGAAGTTCGAAGTCTCAGAAAAAGAAAACCCATAATGATGCTAAAATATGTACTTCGGACCAAATTCCACCATATCTTTAATTCTCTCTTCAAAAAATATCATGTTCTTCTCTTTCACAACACACTAAAGAATTTCCAAAAACACCCTATTAACAAGAGCTTTCCTTCATTTTTTTACCTTGAGGAACTCAAAATCTTATGTAAGAAAACGATTAATATCGCAGGGCCAAACCAAAGAGATCTGGTAAGTGTTAATGCTGCTCAATAGGTACTTATACAACACTCATTAATCTAAAGGCAGTTATCTTAAGCCAAGTTTCAAATGAAATTAATACTCACTAACCATTTACAGTAAATAACTTCCATACCAAAATACTGTTACGAAAAACTTGGTGAATCTAATATTTCCAGAAGAAAACAAAAAAAATACATACATATGAAGTTGTACAAACCTCCTTGGAAAGAGGCGCTTTTGTAATAGCGTAATAATCAAAAAATATTTGTAGAGTTGAAGGTTCCTCCAAAACTGGCTTCCAAGAAGATGGAATCTGCAAGGCCACCAAACATAATGCATCATCATCCCATACTTCTATATTTATTGGATAAGAAACATTCATTAATGAACATCCATGTAAAAGCAAAACAACGAGGATATTAGATCTCCTCCTACCCTCAGAAAAGAGAGATTAGAAAGACGCACTTATGGTAGCATTAATCAGAAAAAAGGGAACAATATAAAATAGATTTGGCCAAAGAACTTCATAGAAACAAACAAAATCAAGTGTACATGGGCATCTCCACGTTTCGCATCAAATTGTCACGTCCCTCTCTAACCACAAACCTCAATAAGCAGCCATAACAGCAATAAGTCACAAGGCATTAACTTCGCCAACAAAAGGATCATCCTTATAAACCTGAGCAAAAATATCTATGAAATTGCTAGGTTTGCACCACCTAAGGCCAACACTCTAAGCAACTCCACCAAATATAACTCGAATATTTATAAGTGAAAAACAAGTGTTCAATAAATTTTACTGTCTAATAAAGGGCACACCATAAAAGAATAACGGTAGGTCCCGCTTCTTTTCATAAATTTTTCGTAGGTGTTAAGCTTGCCAAGATTGTTCCAAACTTCAACAACAAAATTAAATGATAAATGGCAGATAACCAAATGCAATACCTGAACAGTACCAAACTCTTCTGAGCTTTCATCAATGGAGGTCCCAACAAAATCAAAAGATAAACACTTTAGTGACAGAGAAAGTGCTAATTCTTGCAAACGGCCAGCTACTGCATGCCACACAAAATAAAATTCATCAGTAGACGAGAAATAAATTTTAAAATAGGAAGGTTCAAAGAATTCAAAAATACTGATCTAGTCATGTTGACAACAAGGTAAAATTAGCACGTTACCATCGTTCTTCAACTGACACAAGGATGTTAATGATATTTGGAAGATTTGGAACAACGCTTGGTCCCTGAAGGAACAAGCCACTCTCCGATGATTCGTTGAAGGGAATCCTTGATTAGGCTAAAAATTCAACCAGTCAATAGAAGAACAAGTTGATGGTGTCAAAAAATTACAACAAAGTATATAATAATATAAAATATGAAATTCAACTCAAAGGTGCCTGAAAAGAAGAAAATAAAATGAAATCCACATTCTTGCAGGCAGCCAATATAAAACTACATAAACACGAGCAGCAAAATAGGTATACTGATTCAGAATGCAAGCTTGCTATTTCATACAAAATGAGAATTTTTATTAATTGAATGTCAATCATTACAACCTAAAAGATATGGAGGATGAGTGATCCTCTACGAAGACCAAGGGGGGAGAGAGAGTTGTGTGTGTGTGACATTACACCACTATAAATATAAATTTTTAAATTTAAAAATTAAATACACGAAAGCCCCCAAAAAGCCAATAAACATGCTTTCCTCCAACAAGTATTTGAACATAACCACTGTCTAAATTCTTCTGAAATTGTCTTCACCTACAATCAACAAGTAAAAGTTTAGTTTCTAATCCTCACAAATATGATCTGAAGTGAACTCAAAACCATGTAGGAAAATGATTGATATATAAATGTGTTTATCCTTGCAATAAGTAATAACAAGTCATGTAATTGGAATTGGAATGCATTTTATTTCCTCCTTAATGTTTTTATTTTGCTTTTCGTTTGTTTTTCACTCCTTTTGGAGTTGGTTTCACTTTGAACATTGTATCTTTTCATCTATTCAATGAAAAGTTGTTTCTTGTTCAATAATAAGTAGTAACAAGTCTAATTAGTTAAGCTAGTTCCTACACACAAAGATTTTTTAAATAAAAGCTATATTTTATTTAGAAAAAATAAAACAACAAAGTTTAGAAGATGATAAAAACTCTTATCTCAAAAACTACAATGCAAAAACAAAGTTTGGGAGCATTAAAATAACTTTAACAGAAATAGAATGACCATGCAAAAAATTTAAATTGTTGCATTTGTCATCAACATTTCCAATCAAATAATCCATTGGATTAGAGAAACAATCTCCACACAAAGACAGCCTTCGTCTAATCCAATAATGGATTGATACTCTTAAACCTAATTAAAAAACCAGCCCCAACAAAACCATAAAGGGGAAAAACAAAAACAGATTCGTATAGTAGCCATGTACAAATAAGCACACTTACCGCGACAGTACAAAAATAATCATACGCTATTCAACATCTACTTTCACATGTATCAAAATACTAAAGAAAAAAATGAAAGTTTGGTTTCTCATCAAATATATATACAAGAATATATATGTCTGTGTGTGTGTGTATAGACCACATATGAAGAAGAAACAATAGTGAGAGTGTAAAGAATATATATAAATAGTGACTCTGCACAAAGTAACCATTCTGCTATTCCACATCCAACTAACACATGACAAAATTTAGGAAGAAACCCAGCTCAAGTAAAACCTTCAGAGCAACATATATACATACAGAGACATGCTATCAAAAAGAAACTAGAATCATTTGGTTTAATGTGGTACGGTTGTTGTTTGAAGCTGTGATTGGAGAGAAATCAAAGAACCTTTGATTTACACAGAAAATTCAGTGACTTGTGGAATTATGTAAAGTTTATGGGTTCTAGCTAGCATCCTCTTTTAAATATCTTCTGTAAATTATGACTCTTTTTCATTTACATCAACTGGAAAAGTCTTTTGTGAACTCCATTGGCTTTTCAGGTGTTGAGCCCTCATCGTGTGTACTTCTCATACTTCGATGAAAAGTCTCTTACTCCATTAACAAAAAATGTATCTGAGGGAAGTAACTCCAATTAAGCGACATATAATTTTCAAAGAAATGTTAATCAACTATGAAAAATCCTTGAAGTCGCAACAATTCTCGTGTACAATCAACTCATCTTAGAGAAGTTAACACTTGACAAAAGGTATGAAGTTAAAATGCCCATCTAGGAAGTAGAACCAATCATTCTGAGTGGAAAAAATACGCAAGCAAGTTTTCAGGATATTAGAGTTAAAGCACCAATTATAACAATGTCAAAAACAAACATTATGAGTGAGATGGTTCCCAAGAAGTATATGGGCACAAGTACACTATTTGTGAAATTGTGAAAATATCTTGAATGTACTGTACAGAGATATGCTATCAACTATGCACCATCCTCAAAGCCATGGGCCTTAAGTAAGCTACCTCAAAGTATGTTGTAAAACATTGAGGTACTTTTTAAAACTGTTCCTTATGTCTGTACGGAAGAAGAAATTTCATCGTCATGTAAAATAGCCCATGAAGAGCTGTAATCTTTAGAAGGTAAGGAAATAGCCCTCCCTAAATGGAAGAATATTGTTGAGCACAACAACATCCAAAACCTTCAAAGCTTTTCCTTAAATAATCGTATTCACGGTCCAATCAAATAACCCCGAAGGGATGATAATAGTACAATGGCATGTGGTAGATATGTATGATTTTACCACCAAAGAAGTATAGAAGTATCAAACTACGAATAATGGTAACAACCTACTCACATCAACAAAATATTCAATATGATTACAAATTAAAATTTTCAAGAAAAATGTGCGTTAAAGAAACATCAGCATGTAAATCCCCCATTCCCCCTTTCTCAGATGGATTAGTAATTTTCCAGATAAACATGGGTCGCGATGAGAAAACCAACCTGATTCATCTCAGATACAAGTTGGTTCAATATCTTCAAACCAATGGCATAGTGTTCTGATGTTGCCTGCATGTAAAAACGTTCATGAGCCAGTCTCTTCAAACAAAAGACACGACGTGGAGGACTAGGCATAAAAATGCAATTTTTTAAAAAAAAGAGATCATTTCATTGATGTGTGAAATGATTATAAAAATGTAATTGAAAACAATATAATTTCAAAATAAGAGCAACCACAAGATTTTTTTTTTTCGTAAGTACAAGAATTTTAAAATCCTACATAATAGGAGTTGTATATATATTTTTTTTAACTTTATTAAATGATGGAAAGATGATGAATTATTTTTTAACCATTTTTTCAATCCCCAGTTCAAAATTTTCAAAGATGAATGGTTGCTAATCAACCCCTCTTAACTCATCTTTTGTGCAAGTTGTATTGTCACTGACACTGAGCATATTTTCATGTCATGTTGCCATGATTTCTGGTCCAATAACAAATACGCTCTAATACCAATTATGGTGTTACCGGATATTCATTCAACTTAAATCTTGAATGTAGACTAAAAGAAAATTTATACTACTTGTTATGTGGTTGAATGAAACATACACTAATAGTAATGACCAGCAAACAAAAACAATTAATAACTAACAAATAATCATAATGAAAAATACATCCACGGCTAATTGCAATTGAGATTTTTTATCTTATTGATCACAAATTTTTCATTAAATCAAGACCATGAGACATCCTCCCACAAGAACAGCCAATAAAATTATAAATTAATAGCATTTTTCTTTTGTGCTGGTGAGAAGAAGGGATGTGGACACATGCTTGCCTTATATATGAGCTATGACATGGGTTTTATTAAAGATGACATTACCTGTCTCAGGAAGTTCGTAGATTCTTTAACAATCTCTCGAAATCGGTCATCGTCAAACCAACCAAACTTTGTGAGTCTGCATAGAAGCTGAATTAACGATGCACTGACAAAAGGCTGCAAATCAGGTCCTCTGGTGGCCAAGTAGTTAATAAGATAGCCTCCTACAAGTAACGTTCATGACTACCATTTAGAAAGCAAAAATTAGCAAGCTGATAAAAAAATAAGTTGTGGTCAAGAGACTCGAAAAATACGGATGTCTAAACGGAGTTGTAGAGCAAGGCTATGATCGGTGACTTGCTTCAACAAACTTGAACTCGCAAGCATCAATGCATAAGGAGTCAATGCATGGTCGAGAATGTATTGGCATTGGGAAATGTAATCAGTGTTCATGGAGAAACATTTCAGAGTGTTTTCAGCATGGGCTCGTTCCACTGAGTCTTGCGAATTGTAAAGTCTTTCACACAAAGCTTCTAACTGAGCTAATTCCATCACCTCAGGTTCTGAAAGAACGACATCAGCAAACTGTCACTGATATCTCAGCATTATTTTCACCTATACTATGCAGGTCAGTTTGTTGCTATATTATAGATCTTTGCATTTCAGATTCAATCACTCGCTAAAGAAACACAAAACTCACATCGTTAACAGAAATCAGCAAAGTGGCTGTAAACGAGCAACAAACAAATCTCTATGCATCGAGCTAAAGTCAGAACTACGAAACTAAAAACGAGAGACAGAGTGAAGAAAAATACATTTATCCAGACGTTGGCTTCCGAATTGAAGGATTTACACAGTGGGTGGTACGTAATCAGGATTTCTTCTTTACTTAAAACGTTCGATTTCAATTAACAGCTGAATGAATGATTGATTGATTGATTGATGTTATTTCGAACACCCATATACAGAAAGAATCAAGTTATCATGATCAACACACCAGCAAGATGTTTGGCAGAGCTTGTGGAGTAAAGTAATCAGTTGAAGGATGAACAAAGAAGGATGTATAAAATAAAGCGCCGCAGCTGTCCTCTTCTTCCTGGTGGGTGGAAGGAAAGGACACCGATGGATGCAGAAAAGCGATTGAAGATCGCCACAGAGAAGAAAAAGGTTTATGGAAGAGAGATTGAGAAGACGACTTTTGGGTCTGGGAAATTGGAATGGGCGAAGTTTTGGAGCTTCGATTGGTTCTCCTCTCACGGCGTCTTCGAGAGAGATTGATCGAAATTTACAATTTTACGAAGAAGAAATGTTGTCTCGAAGTGGCATCAGAATGTGCATCTATATTTTTACTCTTGGCGTCGGCGTAAAATTTGTGTTTTTCGAGTCCTGGAAAATAAAATCCATTAACCAAGAGGAAAACTTTGCAATATTCGTTTCTTTTTTTTCCCCCTTTTTTTTCATCTTTTGACTTCCCCAACAAGCTATAGATTCTAATTTTCGATTTTTTTATCGATGATATATCCTTCAATCAATTAAGTTATACTTATGTTTTCCTTTTTTAGTACAGCAATTGTGGAGTTAACTGATTGAACCATATTTGCGATGGTAACTAAAGTCTTTTCAAATCAAGAAAAATTTTCATTCCATGTTTACCAAAATAAGAATCAAATGTAAGACTCA
>JAOANK020000030.1:933591-945814 GCA_026257165.2 Telfairia occidentalis | reverse complement strand
AAGATGATATTGTTTTTTCCAGTACCCTTTGCTAACCGATCGCAATTTCTTTCTCCATCTTATCTGTTTCTTTTCGTTATTTGTCCTGAAAAGATTAGTTCCATTTACAGGGTAAAGCAAAAGAAATGGTAATGCTAGCAGAGAAGATGAGACAAAAACTTCTATCCAGTACAAATTCTCACAGTGGTGCTATAAACGACGACGAAGTAGCTTCCAAAGAAGAAATACAAGATTGGTTGTTGAGCGTTGGTATCATATCCCCTGTGACGAAAGAGTCTGCTGGCGCTCTTTATCACCAGCAGTTGTCTCGTCAGGTTTCTTTTCTCTAAGGCTTACCATTACTGCAAGTGCAACTCATTTTATTATATGATTTTATGGTGTTATTTCAAATTACAAGGTCGTTTATTAAATATGCAACTCGTAAATTATCTTTTTGATAGTTTTAAGCACCCTGCACCCCTGTAGTTTATTTAGTTTAAATTTTCATTATAACCTTATGTTAACTTGGGCTGTAAATTCTTAAGGGAATTGATACATGTGATATACGTAGCATGAACCATTTCAAAACACTATAAGAGAGTGTCTCCAGACTCATAATAATTGAGAGAAACATTCCTCAACTTGATCCAACCCGATATGATGGGATAACCAAAATTCTCCTATCTCATGCACAACACGGTTTCTGAGTTCGATCTTTAAAGTAAACTCCCTGTGACCAACCAACCCTTATTAATGTAGAGCAAGTATGTCCTATCCTCCTCCCCATAATATAGTAACGTTTTATCTGAGAAAAAAAGGTTGAACTTACATTTTGGATGAATTAGTGACTGCAGAGACTTAAGAATCTTGATCCAATCATCGCAAAACCTTTGTCTGGTTAACGCAGAGAAAATGGGCTCTATAATACCTCTAAATTTTCTTTGAAAAATGACCTTCCTAGGCACGTTAACATTTCACGCTATCTCTAAAAGAGGAAAGTTTAGATAAAAGTGAGGCATTAATCAATTTGTAGTAGAAGGTTTGTGAGTTTAAGGAAGAATTAATTCCGTACCTTCATCAAGTCTTTTGGGGTTGAGGGAGAGCCTGTTCAGAATTAGGAGGTATAAGTTACAATGTACACTAAACTCCCCTACCATTGAGTTCTTGTTTGGATAATTGAAGTTGTAAGAGACCATAGACGTAGTTGGATAATTTTTGTTAAGGGTTGAGTTGGTGAGGAGAGAACTACACAACGAGATTCTCCTCCACAAAGATCCTCCAGAAATTTGAGCCAATTCTCATCCTAGTAAGAAGATGGTAAATGTTATAAAACTATGTGAAACTCAGGATGTGACCTTGTTTTTTGGATAGGAATCTCCCATGATAGGATTGCAATTCAACCATTAGCATGGAGAACGATTCAATACCTAGAATGGTTGCTTACCAGTCAAAGAGATAGGAAGTGTTTGGAATAATAAAATCTTTAGGAGAAGAAAAATTAGAAGACAAACATCTTGTTGACAGAGGCACAATAAGTTCTACGTGTGTCTTACTTGAATTTTATTGATTGAAAGTTTCTTTTCAATCCTGGTTCTTTGACTGTTGTTAATTATTCATATTTTTAATATGCCCTGTATATATTTTCTTTCCCATTCTCTGATTTTTCCAGTGAAGGAACCTTTTTTCCCCATGTAGCTAGCAGATTTTGTTCGAACTCCACTTGATATAGCTGGGGGAATGATCAGTCTTATAGACATCTACTGTCTATTCAATCGTGCTCGAGGCACAGGTTTTCTTCGATAAAACAATCAAACTCTTATTTTTCTTTTGGTTCTCTTTCTGTTGGGGTGGAAAGTTAACATTTTCATTCTTTTTCCCTTTATTTTAAACAGAATTGATCTCACCAGATGATTTGTTGCAAGCATGTTCTCTCTGGGAGAAGATTGATGTGTGAGTATTTGGGTACTGCAGCATTTTAGAAAATTGCATTATGTTTAAATTTTGTATAATATGAGACAGTGGTGATTTTTTGATCTTGTGCAGTCCAGTAATGCTCCGGAAATTTGACAGTGGAGTCATGGTAATCCAGAGTAAATCCTATAGTGATGATGAGGTGAGCCGTGCGCTATTTTATCTTGATTGAAGAACTATAAATTTTGATTGCATATCAATGATGAGTTTCACTTTCACGAGTTTACTTGAAATTCTTGAAATTTTTGAAAGGACGATATGATGGTTTTACCCATGACTTGTTGTGTACTTTGAAGTATTTGTCTCTGAATCAAGAAAGATAATAAAATAGTTTTACTGCAACGATCACAACATAGTAGGAATAGACCTTTGTGCCGATAAATTATTATACTTGTTGTAATTGCACCACTTCTTACATTATTCCCAACTAGACTTTTCCTTCGTACGATAAACATATAGTAGCAATAAGGATTACAAGCAGTATGTATCCATATTGCTTCTATATGTTTATGTGCCTCTTGAATATAGGATAAGTCGGTTTTAGTGTCAGATCTTATATTCCAACATATTTTAAACAACGATCTAATTCTAATTCCTTCCACTCTTGTTATTTATTTAAATTTGAGGGTGTAAAATATGAAGATGTGCTACTTTTTCCACCTTTTCTCCTCCCAGTTCTGTCAGGCTTACTGCTTTGAACGTTTTATTAAAATCTTACAAAAAAACTTCCACATGTTCTTCCTGAAAAGCAGGGTGAGTCCATGCTATGTATTCTAAGTTTCTAACCATGTTTTTGTACAGGTTCTTGCTAGAATAAAAACTCTCGTAATGAAGCCTGATGCTCTCCAATTTGGTATTAGCGCTAGTGATGCGGCAATGACTCTTGGGGTTGCTCCAGCTATGGCCAAGGAGCATCTTCTAACAGCGGAGAGCAAAGGTATATTTATATACTACTTGCTTGAAGTACCGTTTTCATTGTTGAATTTCAGTTAACCTTGGAGACTTGATGCAGGATTGCTATGCAGAGATGTCAGCCCTGAAGGGTTCCGGTTTTATATTAACCTATTTCCTGAGATCAACTCAGAAGATTTATATTTGTAAGTAAAAATCTTTGATTTATTGTCCTTTTTTCATTGTCTTATTCAAAGCTCGATTTTTTCATTAAAAAAAAAGACTTCCATTGATTCAAATTTTTATAGTTTTTATGTTTATTAATTCATATAAATTACATTTTCATGTTATGTATGCATGTTTGTACTATTGCTTTTCTTTAATAAAAGTCATCACTTGCTTCAGGGTTAAAGATTATACAGTTTATGCCACATGGATCAAGGCAGCCATTGCTAATAGGTACTTATTCATAGTTCATAATTTTCGTAAATTTATATTAAGGTATTATCCACTTGTTCAGCGCTCATTATTCTACATTAAGCTGCAATTGGTTTGGATTCATTTTTCTGTCAATAAGAAAGAATTCATTACTTAGAAAGACAATATCCTTGCTCAACACTTCCTGCAATAAAAAATCAAAATTAGAAAAAAAAAATTGATTTTAGGCTTTAGCAAATCCTAAATCCAGGCAGGAGCCCAACCAAAAATTTTTTGTTGGGGTTTTTGAACCTTTCTATTGAATGGTTGCACTATATTAACCTCGACAAATTTAAACATTTTTTAAACTCAAAACAATCCTCTTTTTCTTGGACTAGCCTTGCACACATCATTTTTTTTTTTTTAATATTCTGCCAATCTATGGGAGTACGCAAATTCCAAGCTAACTCTTTCGCAATGATAAAGCAAACTAGCTGATTCTTAATTGAGTTCCTTATTTGCGAGAACAACTGTGCGTCTTCCTTTACAAAGGTTTTCTGACCTCATTTTGAGGCAGATCATTGGTCGTCATGGTTATCCATTAGAATGGTCCGTTATAAAGTCTTAACTATAGCCTGTTCTCTTTTGGGGCGTAATGTATTGCCAGGTTTCTTGTAAAAAAACTGTTTTACTCCTGGTAATTTAAACTGTTTAGTTTATTTTTCATGATTTGTTGACATCATTGGAGCCAGAGCAGACATAACTACGATTCCTTTCAGTTATTGTATCAAAGAGACATATGGAATCACAATTTGATTTGAATAACCAAAACCTGGAACCTAATAGGGGAGAAAAGCTGACACTTCTTTCAAACGGTCTAACATCCAAGTAGTTTATGCCCAACCAAGTACACAGACAGACATAAAGATGAGATGAATTGAGAACAAATGATAGAAAACTAAATAAGCGGCCCATGCATGCAAAGGACTGACACCAAATCCTTTATGTTATGTGATGCGTGAGGCTCACACATGACTTCCTTTGTGGTGGACACTCGTGGGATGGATGTTCTTGATAAATGGTCACTCTAGAGTGGTAATCCAAATTTCAAACAATTAACTTATTCGGAAGAGAAAACCCTAACAACTTTTAGACCCTAAATGATGCTACGCTTTGATTCCCCAAAAGCTCCCTCATTACCTGAGGAAGGTTACAGAACTGCTCTTCAATTAGCCAAAAAATCAGAGATGGAATAGTTACAATCACAAAGGAGATTGCTAAGCGTACTCCGACCAAGAACACGTCTTTTGGTGTAACCTTAAACTAATGAATAGAAAATTACAATGAATGGCCAAAAACTAGAGTAGCCCTAAAGTTACAGAATATAAAAGTCTAATAAAGGAAAAATAACTGATTTTTTTATAATTTATAATTTTCATCAATAAACAATAGGATACTTTCTGTGATGGTAAAAAAGATACAGTTGGAGAAAGGGAGACCAGATGACTATCAATAGCCTGCATGGCTAGGGATATAATAAAACAACTCTCAGATTGGTACGATACCTAACAAATAATGAATATTGTTAAAGTCTTCATATGATTAAATTTGCTTTCACTTATCAACTTAGGCTTTTGCTTAGAATGGTGATTTAACATGGTATCAGAGCAGGAGGTCCTGTGTTTGAACCCCTACATTGTCACTTTCTTTCCCCATTTAATATTGATAATCACTTATTGGACTTTGTCCAAAATTTTCAGCCCACAAGTGAGGGGAAGTGAGAGTGTTAAAGTCTTCATATGATTAAATTTGTCTTCACCTATCAGTTTAAGTTTTTGGGTAGAGTGATGATTTACAAATATCATAAAATCTATGGTTAAGGACGACGAGAGAGAAAGTGTGGATATCAGTTGATCCGAAACCTCTCTGCACTGTACACTTTTTTATCAGTTGTAAGTTGCTCCATTATAAGTACCATTTGCTGATTAAGAACTTGTAATGTTACCGCTTTGAATGATGGTAGTGGGATAAGGACTTTAGTTTGTTATTAGTGAATCTTGTCTTTACTGAAATCTATTGCTCTAGCATTCCTTTAGTATAAGTGTACATCATATAGTCTAAAAATAAGAGTATGGCCTTGAACGTGATTCACCATACTCCCTTTCTCTCTCTCACCTTCCCCTCCTTTCTTTCTTTTTGCTTGCTGTGGATTTTATCGGAAATTTATTGCCTCGAGTGAATAAATTGGTATTCTCATTCTATGTTTTTCACTCATTTCCAATGCCTTCATTTTGGCGCGAGAACTATTCTCATGGTCGAAGTGTCGATGCCAAATTTATCCGTCAACCAAAATATCTCAGTAGATTCAGGATTTTGGGTGAAAAAAAGAAGAGATGTATTCTAATTTTGGTGCTTGCTGAGAAGCCAGATTTTTCTGTTACCTAATGGCTTTATTTCTACTAACTTTTGTAGGCCGAGATAAGAAACACAAGATGACAAATTCTACCATGTGAGATTTTGATGGACACCCAATTCAGTGAAGGATTTCGTACACCTACGCGTCTATAATGCTGCTGCTTCTGTATATTCAGATAGCAAATGGCATGGAAGGGATGGCGCAATTATTTCTCTAAGAATCTACTTGTGAAGGACGACGGAAGGTGGTATTCGTGAATTTGAGGCATTGTTCGATTTGAATTACTTTTTCCTTGGTAATGCTGATTAAGTATTAGAGTCACATTGATCATTCAGAGAAGTTCTTGGCACTCACCACGAAATTTTGTTCTATGGAAAAAAAGAATACCCTGTATTTTTATAGCTGCCCATGCTCTGTACAAAACGTTTTGTCCTTGTTACTTGTAGGTTACATTCCATTAGTGTTAAATTCAAGTGTAGAATCATCAGTACTCCGTATTAATCTCCTACATGGCTTTCTACAAACATTGACGAGGGCCAGTTGGTTTTAGTCAACTCATTCAAGTTTCCAGTCTTTCTATTAAATTTGTACCTTTTGAGAGAAAAATGCCCAACCAATGCACTGGTGAAATTCTCGAATTTTGTAGACTGTCAGAAACCTGTACAAGAACAGGTATATAGCAGAGCTTACAGATATTTGCAGTTAAAGTTTGGATCTTTGAAAACTTTTTTTTCCTTGAGTTCAACGTGTAGGGTACAAATTTGAACCTATGACCTTTTGGTTAGACTATACTTTAACCAGTTAAACTATGCTCAATTTGATGATCTTTGAAAATAGTTCACTCTTAAAAAGGATATCAGATATGCTATAGCTTGATAAAAATGAAAAAAAATCTAGTACGAAAAAATGTCAATTTTGTAGTTTGACTAGTAAATAGTTCCTTTGTTATAGCATTATCTATATAATAATTCCCATTGTTAAAATTTAGAAGTAAAATGATCTCAAAATAAGAGTGAACGTGCAGGATGTCACATGAATTTGTTTATTGAAAAGAATTTCGTTCCTCCAAAGCTCCATATTGCATTTAGTTATGGTACTCCTAGTACAAGGTTTTGCTCTGCAGAATTGTGAAAATCTTCAACAATTCACCAAATAGAACTAATTTTCTCGTACATCCTAACAGCAACAAATTTTGCCATATTGTTTTTGATACAAAAGGATTTAAATCTAAGATATTTTTTTGCACCAACTGATAATTTGCCATAGAGACTTTTGAGTATCATAGCTTAGAAAACCGTATATGGAACATCTTCAAGGAAAAGAGGACTGTAATTTGAATAGTGGTCTTTGCAGAGAGACTACAAATAAAATTATGGATCGAATTGATAGGGACATAAAATTCTAAGCATAAGATTACAACAGGTAAGATAAATATTTCAACAAGTCATCTGTGATGGTAAGCAGTCACCTATACTATGAAAAAAGAAAAAAGAAAATCTCCTATACAGAATCGCCCTACCAAAACATTACCATAGTGCGACATTAACACTTTGCAAATCCACCAACCACCCAGTGATGAGATGAAGACGACCCAACAGTCTTCGCAATTTAAATAAATTTTTAACCACTTAGATTGGATAACTGATTTCTACTTCAATTCACAGTAAAACTGATGCTGAGTCGACCTTTACTGGGTAGGAGAGGCAGAAGAAACTACAGCAGTTTGCAAACATGGAAGATCCCATTGATTAGGTCGATATGGAAAGACTGGAAACTTGAATGAGTTGATTAAAAGGTTACGTCAATCTAGCCAAGCAGTTTATGCTTCTTCCTCGGGCTCTGTATCCATAGCTGATATTAAAGAAGCAGACTGGATCTTTCCAGCATGATCCAACCTCATCAAAATAACTCCCCTGAAACAGGCATTTAATGAATGATGTGAATGGAATGCGTGATTTAAAAACAAAAGAACCAAACAAATTTTAAAAGGGAAATGGTCTCTCAAGGTCCCTGTGAACTATGGAAACTTTTTAAGCTTGTGAATCCACAGCTCAAACTTCAGAGAGCTTTATTCTTGGACATCTTGAAATATTCGAAAACTCAATTTGCAAAAGAGTCCTTAATGGACCGGAGCAGCATGATAGGTCTTCAGGGTGTGGATATTTGAAGAGAAGTTTTTGTTCAGCACATGCAATCTTTGTATCTATGTAAAGCCTTTGGGATGGGCAGGATGTGGTCATCGATCAGTATTCATAACAAGGATATAAAGGACATCCGGGACATGTAAAACTAAACTCGCTCCAGGGAAAAATGTCTGGACCTATAATTGATACACATATTACACTCCGAGCTAAAGTGAATTAAAAGATCTTAGACAAAAGATCACATGATGGCTTTGTTGGGGAACAATAACAGAAGTAGCTATGATTTCTTTTGGAGTTGTCCATGCTAAATTGAGATTGGCAAAGATCTAGCAATTTAGCACTACGTGTAAAAGAAATTAGGAACTCTTTATTGGATCTCTTTATTGTTGGATCTCTTTATTCAGAATTTTCAATCTCCATTGGGTGTTTTCTTCTACATCTAAGGAGATTTTAATGCAGCTATTTAATGGCCCTTTTTCATCTCCCAAGGGGCGTCTCCTATGGATAAATGCGGTCAAAGCTATCTCTTTGGAAATCTGGTTTGAAAGGAATCAACAGGTTTTTGAAGATAAACGCAGGCCTTGGGTTGATTATTTCGAATTGGCAAAATTCAAGACTTCGTTATGGTGTTCTTTATCCAAGCCCTTTCAATCTTATTCAGTTTCGGATATTTGTAACAATTGGCTTGTTTTCTCCTCCCCTTAGTTCTATTTTTTCTGTTTGCTCTTACTTTGTTTGCTTTTATACTCCTTTGTGAGTTTGTATCTTTTTGTACTTTCCTTTTCATTACACCGATGACTTGTTTGTCTCTTGTTCAAAAAAAAAAAAAAGAAGAAATTAGGAATTTGCATTCCAACCAAATTTATGCCTCAAAGCGTTTGAGCTTTAATATAAAGTTCTATGATTTTATCTATGTTAATTGAAAAGGAAGAAAAAGGAACGACGGGGACTGTACAAGTATACAACCAACGTAGAAGGAATTGCCAAGCAATGAAAAGCGGAAACTAACGATGACTCTGGATGATCGAATTCAAACATTTCAAAGTCAAAACTACAACAGAAATAGTAGTATTTGGGGGAAAAATAAATATTTCAACCAAATAAGAAGCACGACTAATATTCACCTGGCATAGCGAGATTGTGTAGAAACATCCCGGACCTTAATTCTATTGACTGTACCACTTTGGCTAACTAGAACTACTTGTTCATCACTTTCACCATCCTCTGTAAATAAATATAATTTGTAATGAGAAAATAGGGAGATAAAAGAAACGGACGAAAAAGTCATTAAAGGAAAAACATCAGATACATCACCTGCCAATGAGAATCCAACAACAAAAACAGCAGCCAAGCGATCCTCCAAGGAAAACTTAATGGGGATAACAAATATAGCAGATCAGATAAGAGGAGCGACTTAGAATAAGATAAGTAGGTTCATGATTAAGTAATAAAAAAAACCGTGTATTTGAGTTTGAGATACCTTGTATCCAATCAAACCAACTCTATTCAAAGGAGACAATCGGAAACTGCTCAATGGAACCCGCTTTCCGAATCCACTTTCAGACACAAATAAGAGCCATGGACCATTAAAGCCCTTGGAACTGGAAACATGGTTCTTAAGATTAGTGGGCATCATTAAATGCTCATTAAACACAGTAAGTTCCTACTAGTAGAAAAATATTAAAATATAATTTGTATCCTGAACGCCAAGATTTTAAGCAACAAGTAGCATTGCGTGTTTCACAATGAATATCTTCACCTTTCTAAATTAATTATGGTAAGAAATTAAAGTTGTTCGAGACACATTTATTATATATCTCATATTTGCCCAGTCGAGCATAACAAAGGCTTAGTGAAGTAAATGGCAACAGACGTTCGGAGACTTCATCAATTGATTCAATTCCATATCCCAAGATCAGGTCGACCTATCTGATATCTTACTATTACAGATTAGTCTGATAAAACATGTGTGCTACACAACACTCTTCCTTTCTTCACCCCAATACTTCTGGTAATTGGAAAATTACAACTTCTATAACACAACTCTTCATTCGAATTAACTGAGAAATCCATGCGTTATTGATGTGATGCCACGTGGATGCCCAGATAGGGTCTTTTAAAATAATGAAGAGAGGGAGAGATTATCACTTATACGTCCTCTTTCATTTCTTCTCAATGAAAGCTTGATTTTCATAATTAGGATAGCCCAATTAAATAATTACCTACTACGTGGAGTTGCTGGCATCCTTTCTAAATCATTCCGCACAGCTGCTGGAATTATATCCATGCTCGCCATCTTATCTCCTGCTTTTAGCCTCATGGCCACTGCACCCCTGGTGTTTCTGCCTTGTGCCCGAATCTGAGAAATAAAAGCAAGTGTAAGAATATTACACAGTGAAACTGATATAATTGGCTGACTTCTTTCTTGAATGATATTTCATGGTTTGTTTCTTTGAAAGAAAAAAGGAAAAAGAAAAATGAAGTACGACTGAACTTCATTTCACCTTACAATTGGAAACAGTCGTGAACAGTGACTTGCAAATATATATATATAAAATAAGAAACTCTGAAATATTTGAATAAGCCACAAAATATTAGCCTAGGGGCCGGAGTGCAGGGATAGAGGGCAATGACTTACAGTATCACACGAACTTAAAATGACCATCCCATTCTGTGATGCCATTGCCACAAGATCATCATTTGTGCAACAGCGGACCCATTTTAACTCATCACCGCTAACCTGCAAAATAGTTTATAAGGCTTGGTAGGCATTCGGTTAAGAATATTACTAAGAAGCCAAGATCAAAGCATCATAAAAGGGAACAAACCAATTGAATAGCTATAATTCCAGTTGATCTGATTGATGAAAAGAAGTTCAAAGATACTTTCTTGATGTAACCATTTGCCGTGAGCATTAGTAAAAACTGATCTCCATCGAATTCACTCACAGGGATAATGGAGGTTATTCTCTCTCCATCTGATAAAGATAGGATCTAGCTCGATCATAAAAGAAGATTGATCAAACTTTAAACAATCGCCTACTTTTAAAGTCTTTAATGAAGAAAAGTGAAACTATAAATACCTGAACTAAAGGTGTGCCAGTAGCAGTTCGACCACATTCTGGAATTTTATAGGCACGGGCTGAATAAACAGTACCTTTATCACTACGCAAAGTAGCCTCTCCATTAGTGTAATTTGATATTTAAACAAAATGCGACACTATTGAAGAAAACCATTATAGGACATTTTACAATATAAAACTCACAGTGAGTAGAGGGAAAACTATTTTCTCGTTTTATTTCCAATGGAAACAAGAAAAAGTTCTAAATTACTAAATGAATCAACAGAACTTATAAATTGATAGACGGTCTACAAGAAACTTTTTTGGGGGAAAACGAGCTTTTGTCTTCAATATATTGAAAAGAGTAAATGCCAGAATTTTCAATAACTGTGGAATGTGGCTACCCTAAAAAATTTGGACATACAATTGATAGAGTAACACATCCTAATAGCATAGCCTAGTAGGATAAAAATATAAAAGAAAAGGCATAACATATTCTCTATTTAAATGAGAAATACATCTTCAATTAAGAGAAATGAAATACAAGAAAAGCCACAATAAAAGGAGCTGAAAGAAAAATCAAAATTCAGACTCTCCTATCTACTCCTCTTGATATAACTCAAATAGCCCTTGCATGGATTGGAGGCTTTAGTGACAGACACATATCATATTCTGATAGCTTTCATTATGACAAACTAATATAATATATTCAAAACGATGAAAGGTTCAAAACACTGAAAAAAAAGAGTGTTGCACATTACACAATTACAACTAGGGTTAACAAGTAATGAATAAGAAACTTATGATAATAAGGTTCAGGATTATAAATCAGTGGGGAGATGTATCAGCCTGGAACCTCCAGGAAATTCTCATCAAAATGGCAACAGTACTACATTTATAAATTAACTTAATGAAAAAATTTAATTAATTCAAATTATAAATACCTGAAATACAGAACATGGTCGTGTGCATGACAAACAATAAAATCTGACATTGCATCATTAACTCTCAGTTTCCCAACAGATTTTCCAATTGTTCCACGATGCTGAAGATTGAAGGTGTTGGGTTTCATCCGCTTAACATAACCTTTTTCACTAAGTGCCTGATGGGTATAATATTTTTTTTTTTACTAAAAGTGGGTCTAAAAAATTCATGAGGGAAGATAATGTCATATAATAAGAATGACTGAACTTTGTCACTAACCAAAAGCATCTCCTCATTTGGAATGACATCGATGTCTTCAAGTTGACCACTATCAGCGTCTTCCAAAATTGAACGCCTAGGACTGGGAAACTTGTTTTTGAGCTCCATTGCTTCTTGTTCTATTAACTAGAATTCCACACC
>JAOANK020000030.1:886070-901743 GCA_026257165.2 Telfairia occidentalis | reverse complement strand
TTCTTTTGAAAGAAGGATGTTTCTCTGCTAGAAGTAGCTAAAGAAACACCATAAACTGTTATTTTGCCATTGTTAATTTAGATTTGGTAGGTGCAATGAGTCAATGACTACGTTGCTTCCTGAGAACAATACAATTGTCAAAAAGGAAGCAGATCAACACTAAGGCCCTTGAAATTTGATGTGGGAGATTGAATTGAACATCCAGGAGGATCTTGAGCCTATTACTGTGGCTGGTAGATATGAGTAAATGCCAAACTTCAGGGAGACTGGAGAGCTATTTCCTCTTTGAGAAAGAAGTTTTATTTTGGAAAAGGATTGGTAGATGCTTGCTACGTTGGATCTTTATATTGTAACTTCTAAGAAGTTAAATGTTTGCTCGGGACAGTAATCCAGAACTGTTTCTTCTTGACAGTAATCAGAAGGATAAAGATGTGATATTGCTTCCTATAAAAAATAAGAAGGATAAAGATCTATTCTATAAGATTTCTCTAGAAACTAAACTGCACTCGAAGGACCTTTTGTAGATGAAGAAATCTTAGGGGTGATTAAAAGCGTTGGGATTTTTTTTGGGACCAGACGTCTTGGGGGATTTCAAACTTTAGGCTCGGATGGTCCTTTTATGGGAGAATGATTGGCTTAAAAGAGGTCTGCTCATTAAAATTTTCCCTCATTTTATGCATTGGCTAAAAGAAAAGGTACAAACTATGTAAAAGTGCTGGAATTTTGCTTGAGCTGCTTGGTTCTTAAGCTTCTGAAGGAACCTTGGAGGTGAAAAAGCGGTGGTTCTAAGTAATGAGGAAGACTAACCAGAGTGGTCTCTTGGATCATCTAGGAATCTTTCTTTGAGTTTCTTGTTTGAGGAAATTACTAGCGAACAAGGTGCTCCTAAGGATGGGTGCAACAAGATGAGATGATCTGGAAATGCAGAAGTTCTAAGAAAGTACAATTCTTCCTTTGGACCCTTTATCTAAAGAAAATTAAATATAAGAAGCATCCAAATATTGGCCCCATCTCCTTCTTGGTGTGTTTTATGCTGCAAGATATATGAAGACTCCAACATCTGTACCTCTCCTGTGAATTCTTCCATGGAGTATGTAGTTCAGTTCGCAGTGCCTTTGGTTTGAGCTGGTGTATTCCAGAAAGGTGTCGTCTTTCTTCTGCCAATTGATTCTAGATGCCCCTTTCGCAGATAGCGCACAGTGCTGTGGAACGAAGGTTTGAAAGCTGTTCTTTGGGTAGTCGTGGCTGTAAAAAAATGCAAGAGCTTTTGAAGGGACAAGAGAATTGATCATTGGAAGATAGTTAGATCTAATGGTTTTCTTTCTTGCAAAAAAACTCATTGTGATTATAACCCCTTTATGAATCACACTAACTGGAGGGTTTTTATAGACTCTTTTGATTAGTAGGTTGTTTCGTTTTTTCCTGTACCTCCTCTTTTGATATTGGAAATACTACTTTCTTACAAGAGTAAAATATATATTTTTTTTTTAAAAAATGGAGAATTTTAATTTACACTGTAACATGACATGAAATACAAGATTGGATATAGAGATAAATCATGTTTTGGCGACAACATTAGGATTAGGAAGTAGAAGGGGATACTTTTTGCCAAATACAAGAAGATAATTGTCTAGCATAAACATATTTTAATTGGTAACTCGCCCTGATATTGTCTTTTATTTACCAGATAATGAATGGATATGCAATACTACAAGCCTATATTTAAAGAAACTTGAATTGCCTTTCTTCCAAACGAGACTAAATCAACAAAAATGATGGAAAGGGTCATAGAAAGGTCACCTTGGTAACCAAATTTTGTTTATTTGTATAATGTTCTTCCTTCATTTTTCTCTCTCTTTCTTGTCCTAAATTAGTTTATATAAAACTTATCGCATGATAGTTATATGTTGATAACTAAGTCATGCAATAAGCTTAATTAATTAGACTATTTACATCATCTGCGAAGCATATGCCAGCTCAAGTACAATTAAGGTCATGTTTCTTCTGTATTTCCTTGCCTTAGGGGAGAATGCTTCGTCCTCTCCTCTGTTTTTGTATCTTGATTTTTGTTTGTGAAATGATTTCTTATCATAAAAGAAAATTGACATATTCAAGAGCATTGTCTTATTGAAACTGATGTGAGTTGGTTCTGAAAATACATCACTTCCAAGGATGAATGAGAATATGACTGGTCACTAGAGCTGATATAGGTAGATCATGCTTTGAGAATGACAAAATCCAACCATAAGGATTGATGGACAAGTTAGTTAATGGATAGACATCTTGGAGGTTGAAGTAAAAGTTATATTTTGTTCAAGAAATGTTTACCAACATTTATCTGGTGACATTCTTTACTTAGTTTCATTTAATGTTGTAATGTTTTGCAGTTATTTTATGTTAATTAAACATTCAAATGGAAACCTATAAGAAAGAATAAGCTGTAGTCATATTTTTTCTCTGGTATATCAATATTACTTTGTCATTGGGTGACATGTCTGTCCTGCATTTTTTGTAGGATTGTCTAGAATCTATTGTCGTACCATGAATGTGTGTGTTGAATTGCTTGCTGTAGGTTTTATTGGGAACCCTTTTCTTGTAGGATTTGAAAAATATTTTTACTCTTAAATTTAATAATCTTTCTTTCTTGCAGTAGAAAATTAATGTAAATAAAGCAAAAAATAAATTTATTATTATTATTATTATTATTATTTTTAAGAAATAGAAAAGATATTCATTTAGAAGCCAAACTAAATAGTCTAAATGCCATGAGACATGATGTTCTCATGCCTAAGGGAGGGTCAAAGAGAAGGCCTCCAATCTAGGTTGATAATAGAAGAATTGTTTTTTTAGAGCAAAATGAGAACTGTTATTGCTTATAAATATGGATGAAAGAAAAAGTTCTAAAATAAGAACAATTTTCTTATGTTCAGACTGGACACTCATTATTTCTTATTACTTTTGTCTTTCAATTAGATAGATAGTTTGACACTTTTTTTTCTGGTAAATTTTTTTTGTTTTCAGGGCTTTTTGGGAGACTACCACTTCAAGAGTAAAACACAACAAGATGAGTTTAGTCCAGACGGATTGTGTAGAGCAGCAATGTATGCTTTACTTGTCAATGAGGAGCTTGAGTCGTGGCCAGAGCAGAACACCAGAAATAGAAGTTGGGTGACCATACCTGAGGCAATTGAAAAATGTAGACATGCATGGATGAGGGATGCCCTTGTCATTGGTTTCAACAAATGGCACGCAGAAAATATGAGTGATGAATAATTGGAACCACCTTATTCGAGCCACGTATGCACATTACGAAGTACCGTGCATATTCACGAGCATCTCTAAGGATTGTTTTCTAGAGACCCTTTTTCCCATTTGCCAATCAATCATGAAGAATCGAGTCGTAGAACTAACATTGATGTTCAGGATTACGTAGGCAATGTTTTGGTTGCTCATTTATACACTTGCGTATTACTGACCCCTGATGTTTTTAATTCGGGGGAATTCAATCCTTATAAAAGCACTAGTTCCAGCTTCTTTGAAGCTTTTACAATTGTATTTGAAATGTTTTTGCTCATTTACAAGTTTGATAACTGTTAGAATGTATTTTACATTTACTGTTTTATTTGTTTTTACTGTGTTATTATTTACTTTCTATTTTGCTGTTGTTAGTTTAGTATTAGTTTTAATATACCTAGTTGTAAATTTTTATATTAATAGTGAAGACTGGTCTGGCCTTACTTCTTAGTTAGTGTACCGTATTTTTCTTTCTCACCTATATTATTAGAACATGATGTTTAGTTCAAAGTTTTTTTTTTTTTGGTTTATGAAAATCGACAACGTTCTTTTTCTATTTTGTAAAGACAGTAGGATACTTGTCTATTTTGTTCAAGAAATGCTAAAATGCTTTGTTCTTTACCTAGTTTTATTTAATGTTGGTCAAGAAATGTTTCGTTCTTCAATAGTTTTATATTAATATTGAAGACTGGTCTGGCCTGATCTCTTAGTTAGTGCACCGTATTCTTCCCTATTTGTTTCTATATTTGTACATGATATAAGAGTTTAGACTTCTCACCTATATTATCATGATGTCTAGTTTAAGTTTTTTTTTTTGTACAAAAAATATTTATTTGTCTCATATTTATATATAGGTATAACAATTGTCATAGAGATATACCTTTAAGTTAATTAGGTTTGTCTTAATTTTATCAAAAAAATATTTAATATGACATATGGTAGACTTTTTTAACCTTCAATACATAATCACATTTTTTTTAGTTCTCAATACATTGTCAAATAATTTCTAAGTGGAAGTGAAACTTTCTTGGCTTTTTCTATTCATATAGATACTTTATTTATATATATATATTTGTTTGGACATAAAATGACGTATGTTTTTAATATCTAGTACGTATTCTAACACATATTGTATATATACTTAAACTAAAAATTAAAACTTAGCACATTTTTGTCTCATATTAGGAACAATAATTTTTGTTGACACCACCAACAACTTGACTCTCAATAATTTAATTTCATTTCTTTTAGAATCCAAAAAAAAATGTTAGCTGAAGCTGGTCCTATTTGTGTAACTTTGGAATACAAATTAATTTTTATTCTAAATTTGGTAGTACACTTTTTATTTTATCAATTTGTACCGTAGTGAGTTTATTATTATTATTTTTATATTATTTTGTTTAATTAAAATTTATGGGTAAATTAATCGAAATTGAATTGAGAGTAAAAATTGTAACAATCGCGCTAATTTATGCAGATAAAAAAGACCTACCAAAGGAGGAGGAGACGAGAGATCGACTTAGGCAACTATTCGATAGTTGAACCATTCTTTTTTAGTTCAACAACTTGGAAATTCGAACCCATGATATTTTGGTATAGAATATACGTCTTAACCTATGCTCAAGTCGACAGTCTAACCATTCTAGTGGCAAATGAATTACATAGTGAAGATAGTTAAGAGACTTAATTTCCAAACCCAACTCTAATTAGAGAAAGCTACCTACTTCGTTTTGCTAAAGTTTACCAACACAAGTATTAAGTATGTCTCGAAGAGTCATGAAGTATCAAGAAAGAAGATGCAAAGGTGTAGAGTTTAATTTAATAAAAGTGGAAGTTATAGGTGCAAATTAATACTAAATTTAGATGTAAAAATTAATTTTTTCCTCAAAATTTTGCAAAATTGAACGAGGTATTTGGGAAATGGTTAGAACATGGAAAATGTAAACATAAGATGATTTGATTACTGACAGTAAACCAAAGTGACAAACAAAATTGGACTCTCGTCCATTGAGGAAAAAAAAAAGAAAGATGACCCTCGTCAAATGGGCGTCGCCCCATTTCTGAAATCGCTTTCTGACATCGTTGAAGGCGAAAACCGAAGTAGTAAAACTTTCCCAAGGCTAAAAGACAAGTCAAAGGGGCTTCCTAATCCTTCAAATATAAAAAAACAGTAATTACAGACAATTAGTCCTTGAAAAGTGGAACATTTCCACGCAACGGTTCGTCTAGAGATTGGCGTGGCCTTGAACAACCCCCTAGCCCCCTTGGCCCCCCTACGATTCACCCACATAGATGCCAATAAGGACCCATCAACGTTATCGTCTTCGTTAGTTGCCCAGGTGAGTTTGAGGAAGAAACAAGCAGCAAGTTTTGTAGTGGGTCGTTACTCAGTGAGCTGAGCCATTTCGGTAAATGTCCAACTTACTTGTACAGTGGTAGATTCTTCTTGGGTCTTGTTGATTCTGGGCATCTGGGTGTGACACAGAGCTGAAATTACTTCTAGTTGACTCGCAGTGTCGTGGGAAATCGCGGGTGCCACTGCTTTCTTTGGGTTAGCCTAGCACTGAGTTTAAGGGTTGGTATGAAACTTCGTTTCTTTATAGCCCCTTTGAAGATTTAGCGAATTGACTCTTTAATTATTT
Source organism: Telfairia occidentalis (assembly GCA_026257165.2). Classification (NCBI taxonomy): domain Eukaryota; kingdom Viridiplantae; phylum Streptophyta; class Magnoliopsida; order Cucurbitales; family Cucurbitaceae; genus Telfairia; species Telfairia occidentalis. The sequence goes on along the minus strand of JAOANK020000030.1, from coordinate 895,807 downwards.
GGTTTTTCTGAGTTTCTTGGGTTGGTTTGATGTGATTACTGGCTATTCAAGTGTTTCTGTAGTTCAACTGTTGTAATCTGATTTGCTGGCATCTGCCCATCTTTTTGTTAGCTTACACTGAATTTTGTTTATGTGCCATCTGAGATTTGAATGCTTGCTGTTCACTTATGACTCAGGTTCCCTGTGATGGTTGGACTAATATTTGGAGTGGATCTGAACTTTTCTTTAGTTGATATGATCTTCTCTTGTAGTTTCTGGCATTAGTTATTCTTTTATTGGCAAAGCTAAATTTTTGTGGACCAATGCAGTTTTGGCTATTTGTCAGGGATTAAGGTTAGAATGAAATTTGTATATGCTAAGCATAGAGATGCTATGTTATCCTAGATTTAATTTCCTTTCTGGTTTCTAGATACAGTTAATTAGCTAGAATTTTTGTAAGTAATCTCTCTCTCTCTCTCTCTCCCTCATTTTAAATTTTTGTCAGTTGAAGAGTCTTTTTGCCTGAGATTTTGGAAGGCTGGAGGATTGTCTTATTTTCCTGTTTTCTTTTCTTATATTTCTTTGTTAATGGGCAATTCTTATCTCCAAGGAAGTTATCTAAACAATTTTGGTATTCTGTTTCCATGTTCAAACATTTAGTTTCCTTAGCTCGCATCAAGTTCCCTTTTTTATGCTTGGGCTTAGTTATACAAAATACCTCTATACTTCGTACTTTATCTAAAAAATACCCATATTTTTTCAAAAGTTACAATAATACTCTTCACATTTGCTAAATGTTTCAAAAAATACCCTTTAAAATTTTTTATTAGATGTTTGACAGAAAATTGACGTAATTGTTAACATATGGACTACGTGGATTACAGCCTACTTGGCAGTTTAAGTGAAAAAACTCAGCGTTTCGTTTGTTTTTACCTACTTTTTTTGAATGTTAATTTTATTTTAAAGCTTTAAATCAATTCAAAACTCTACATTTTTGCATTTAAGCTGTCCCATAGGCTATTTTGTATCCACGTAATCCATATGTTAACAGGCATATCAACTTTTTGTCAAACATCCAATGAAATTTTTCTTGAAGGGTATTTTTTAAATCATTTAGCAAATGTGAAAGGTATTATTGCAACTTTTGAAAGAATATGAGTATTTTTTAAACAAAGTACAAAGTGTAGGAATATTTTGTGTAGTTAAACCTTATGGTTACTGCTCTCTATGTATATGCTGAATACTGAAACTTGTTCTAATATTTTGTTACGTTGGTATCTCAATCCTTCTATTACCATACAAGAAGGAACTGGATGAGGAATTGTTGTACTTTAACATATATTGTACATTTCTCTTGTTTGGTCCTTCCCGAAGTTCTGTGTAGGACTCTCTAGGTGCCTGGGATTGATAACTGCAGTATGTATTTGATGTTGTGTGTACTCAAAATTGACTGTACTTCTTTAATATGTCTATTTTTTAGCATGGAAAAGGAAAATTATTATACTTTGAATACATCGTAATGCGAGTTTGATTTGACTTATTGATTGGGAGTTCCTTAGTTTCCCTAAAATTCTTGAGAAAGCTTGTTTCTGCTTCTTCGTCTTCAATCTTCTGACCTATCCTCATGGGCAATTTTATCTGAGATATAGATCCAATTTACTGATGGAAACCAGCTTAATTTCAGAGCCCCTGGGGACTCTCCCAAAACTGTGATTCCAAAAGTACGTCATCATTATATATGACTCCTTTACTGACTGATCCCTTACATCCCACACCACTCACTCCATTCCCTCCCCTCTTTTGTTACAACTATTAGTTACAAGGGTCAGAAATACTTAATTAATACCCGAATATGCCCTTCCCCGTCTCTTCTTGGAGGTCTATCACTTGCTTATGTTTTCCTCCCATTGGTCTTTCCTTTTCCTTTTTTTCAAATTGTCTATATGGAGTTGACCTATTTGAGCAACATGGATTTTATACGATAGATATTTTACGTTAAGCATTCTGTTGTCCCATGATATATTTGTTTCACATTGTCAGTATGGAGTGGACCTATAGAGCTACATGAGTTTATACAATCTATGTTATATTAAGCATTCTGTGGTTATGCGACTTATTTTAACTATGAAAAGCAATACAAAGGAAAGGAAGATGAGAAATCTCCCCTAACCCCTAGTAGTTTGCACAAAGGCATTTCAATTGAAACGAATCATATTCAGGGTATAATCACAAAAGCCATTTTGGGAAACTAAGCTGGAGGCACAAAAGAAATCCCATAAAACTCTAAAAAAGACACCCCTCCCCTCAAAGGTTCTCCAAAAGATGCCTTAGAGGACCAATTAAGATTTGATGGGTGAACCTTTTCAAAAAAAAAAAAAAAGATTCGATGGGTGAAATCATAAATTAATAGTTGCTATTTTCAGTTGCACAGGAGGGTCAATCCATTATTATCGTATTTCCGATTTGGGACAAGCGAGCAGTTATGCGGTTATCCCTTGGAGGAAGCTATTAGACCAAGTGGTTCACCGACCATTCATGGATAAAATGTTTAATGTAAGCTTCTTTTGGTATCTACCATTACTTAGAGAACTGGGATCAGAACTGTTATGTTGTGGATTCTTTTTAAATGTATTCTTCATCCCTATTTGTTTCTTGTGCATACTTTCTACTGTTTTTATAAACCTAATGAATTACACTATGCTGGGAAGAGGGCAATCAAATTAATTATGTACCAATCTTTGGTTTGTATAGATATGCAAGCTTAAAAAAGAATTTTTAATTCACCAATGCAAATATGCAGTTCCTCGACTCATCATAGAAGTATATATTGATCACTATTTCCGTTGGTGATGTACTTGTACTCCAATGTTATGATGCTTTTTGTTGAAACGAACTGATGAAACCTTAGAAATGGATCGTTATTATTTTTTGAATGAAATTCTAAATTATAATTTCTTTCTGGAAAAGGCCAAGGATGAGATAGTGCAAGTGACAGTCAAGTCTTGGATCTTTTTTTTTTTTAAAATAAATTAGGTACATTACATATATTGAACAAAATGGATATGAAAAGATCAATAAGGGAAGAAGGTATCTCTCAAACTAAGAGCTAAGGGAGTTACAAGAAGGCCTTCTAATTTTGTAAGCTACAATTCACTATGGATATGTTTTTTGCCAGATTCCTCTATGTTTTAGTTAATACTTATTAGGCACCTAATTGATATAACTCCATGGTTGTTACAGGTTCACCAGATTCACCTGATATAACTCCATTTTTTGTGTGAGTTTCAGAGCTTGGTTCGTTATAGGGTTCTATTACATTAGATTCCCATATTGACTTGTAATATAGATACACAAGAAGAGGCTTCCATGGCTACTGAGGGCAGTCCCAGGACTGATATCTCAACAGATGGAGACACAGACGAAAAAAGTCGGAGGGTAATGTACTTCACATTGGTTTCACATTGCCTAGTCCCTTCTTCCCCAGTGTCTTTTGTTTATAAAATTTTTATGCTCAGGCGTTCATATTTGATATTCCCTACAGTTTAGAATAATACACAATTCCTTTTATGATATGCATTATGAGATACGAGCCTAATAATTTTTGTTCTCTAGTTAATGAAAATTTGATTGTTGTCATTTCCATAGTCTAACTTCCTTTTATGTCACAGTCTGATGGTGGCCAACCTCTTATTATGGCTTCTGATTCTAGTGACAGATCAAAGGATAAAACTGATCAGAAGGTTGTATTCTTTGGATCACTTTTCTAATTAATTCCCGAGTTCGATGGAGTGTGTATTGACCATCTTTTGCTAAGCAGTGTGATAATCATTTGCAGACTCTTCGCAGGCTAGCACAAAATCGTGAGGCTGCTAGGAAAAGTCGATTGAGGAAAAAAGTATGGCTTAAAGTTCATACTTCATTTCATTGTTTGTAATTTATCACTAACATTAGGATTTGATTGTAAATCTTTGAGGTGGATGTTAATTAACAAATGGCATTCTTCTTGATGTGTCCTGCTAGTATAACTTTCTCAATTCTCAGTTATCCATTCCAAATATCCATCGAACACTTAGCGTAGGCCTCAACTATTCATTGAACTGTTTTGTTCTCCTACTTGCACCAAAATACCTATAACCTAGTTGTAAGCAGTTGAATACATTTATAAAGAATGACCTGGTTTGGTGGGAATACATTGCAACAATAGACCCTAGTGATATGTGCTATTCTTATTGTTTGAACGCTGTTTTTTTTAGTTTGATATAAAAGGATGATTCTGTTGGAGTGCTAGGTGTTACATGGAGTAGGTTCATTAATTGGCATTTCTTTGGGATTTGACAACCTTGGTTTTGAAAATTCTGTCCCTCTTTACTCATACATATAGTCGCCTTTGAGTTCGGTTGCATACATCCCTTGTTTATCATGATTTTCGCCTATTGAGTTGTGTTCTTGTGCAGGCATATGTCCAACAGCTAGAGAGCAGTCGTTTAAAGTTGACACAACTCGAGCAGGAGCTTCAGCGAGCACGACAGCAGGTTATATTCTTCCATCAAACAGCCTTATCGATATTCTGATCGTGTTATCTTTTTGTAACCATCACTCTCTTCAATGTGTGCTCGTTGTCTGTTTATGAACTTGTATTTGATTATGCTAATCCGAGTTGTACCTCATCGTAGGGAATTTTCATATCAAGCTCTGGTGACCAGACCCATTCACTGAGTGGAAATGGTATTCCTTATATCTTCTCCCTGTTAATTTTTGTCTCTCATCTGTGTCAAGTTCACATTAGAAATGTGTTGTTAAGATCGTCTAAAGTCTCTATAGATGTTGATCCAATTCTATAGATATACTTATCAAAGAAAATTCTATAGATGTTAGCTTCTGTTTTGTGAAGATCTGCCTTCAATGAAAAGTGTAAAAAACTATGTTCAATTTATTTGCTCGAGATTTTCTTCAACTCATAGTTGCCTGTGTCACATCCTGAAATGTTTGTTTGAAATGCTTGTTAATGTCTAATTTGGTCCTGTTAACTCAAGTTCTCTTTTGCAACATGGACTAATATATTCACTACTCTTTTTGCAGGGGCCATGGCATTTGATGTAGAATATACAAGGTGGCTCGAAGATCAGAACCGTCAAATCAACGAATTGAGATCGGCTGTTAATTCTCATGCAAGTGATCCAGAACTGCGTATTATTGTCGATGGCATCTTGGTTCATTATGATGAGCTTTTCAGGCTCAAGGGCAATGCAGCAAAGGCTGACGTTTTCCATTTATTATCAGGCATGTGGAAAACACCTGCAGAAAGATGTTTTCTTTGGCTTGGGGGTTTTCGTTCATCCGAGCTCCTAAAGGTGCTTAATGCTCTCTCTCTCTTTCTCTAAAAAGAAAAGAACAAAAATATGGACTACTATATTCACCACTTCTTGGCTTATTATGTGTTTTTTGTGCTCGTGATGATCACTCGATTCAGGTTATTTCATGAATCTCCTTGAGAATCCCTTTTGACTAACATACTACTCTGATTGAATGGAATGATAATGTTGCAGCTGCTAGTAAATCAGTTGGAGCCTCTAACAGAGCAGCAGTTGGTGGGAATCACAAACTTACAGCAATCATCACAGCAGGCAGAAGATGCATTATCACAAGGGATGGAGGCCTTGCAACAGTCCCTAGCAGAGACGTTGTCGAGTGGATCTCTCGGCTCCTCGGGTTCGTCAGGGAACGTTGCAAACTACATGGGTCAAATGGCCATGGCCATGGGTAAACTCGGGACCCTCGAGGGTTTTATACGCCAAGTAAGCCTTTCAATACTTTACAATGTATGTATGTGTGTGTATTCCTTTTTGCTTTCTTTCATTTTGGTAAGGATTGAAGCCTTGCTTTCTAGCTTCTCAGAGTAAAGGCCAATGTTTCATACTAACAAATTTGAAGCTTGCTTTGCTTTGATTCGTTGAATGCAACATTTCAAAATGATCTGATTTTTGTTGTTAGCTTCAGTTTGTTGAATTCGTGTGTTTCTCACTGAAAATGACAACCAGTATATGAGACATCTTGTCCCTTTGTTGAATCTTACAAATTATAGATAGCTGATTGAAGATCAAGAAACCTGTTCCATTTTCACATCATTATGTTTAATCATTCCAAGAACTCCATGACTGTATGCCTCCTTTTCTCTTCAAAGGAAGCACAAATTCGTGTGTTTGTTCTCTGCAATGCTCTTTACGATTCCGTCTTGTGCAGTTACAGTTTTATCGAAAATGAATACTTTTCTTCCTGCTCTTCATCATACTTGGATTCTCATATTCCAGGCTGACAATCTGCGACAACAGACGCTTCAACAAATGCATCGAATATTGACAACCCGTCAGTCTGCTCGTGCGCTTCTTGCCATACACGACTATTTCTCCCGACTACGAGCTCTTAGTTCGCTCTGGCTTGCTCGTCCGAGAGAGTGAGAGAGCTTCTCTGTTTCGTCTAACCAAAGCAATAGTTCATGGTGACACTGCAGAGACATCAGAAGAGCATTGATGGTAACACCCTTTTTGTATCATTCATTGGCAATGCCTTTTTTCTTGGAACAAAGATCTTTCACAGAATAATTTGTGTGACATTTGGTATTATTAGGTGTTCTGGTTACATCTGTATAAATATTGACAAATTAACTCAGCTTCCATTATTTCTCAGTAAATTAATAATAGTCTTATTGAAAACAACGAAATTTTGTGATAGTTTTTTCGTAGACGCTCCACTTCATCACGAACACAAATACTCTCTGAATCGTACGATAATGTCTCGTCCACATAGCTTCATTGTGTGCTGTTGGTATTAAATGTTCTTCTCTCTCACACACACACATTCATTATCATTTGTCACCTTTTTTTTTGTGGATACAAATAAACGCTTGTTTTTATTGTTTGAAAAAAAAAGAATCTCACTCAAACAGTAATAAATGGACTCATCAGAGGTGGGTCTGAACGAGTTCAACAGCACGTTGGAGTTGAGAGATTCAAACTCATGACTTCTTAGTCAATGATATGTTTTTAACCAATTGTGCAATACTCGGTTTGGTATTATATCTCATATGTTTTTATTTTTTATTTTAGTTCAACAACATGTGAGAGTGGGGTTTGAAACTCTGATATCTTGGTCGATGATATATGCCTTAACTAATTTATCTATGTTCGATTTGGCGAATCTCATATCATTTTTAATTTTAGATCATACGAGGTCCAACAATTTTAGTTGTCCTATATTTCATTGAAAAGTTTATTTTCAATTCAAATTTAAACTCTATAATTAAATCGTTATATTAATGAAAGTATAATGAGTTCATATCTCCTTGACCAAGTGGTCATGAGTTCGAATCTTTCCACGCCCACGTGTTGTTGAACAAAAAAATAAAATAAAATGAAAGTATAATGACGAAATTGTTATAAATAAAACTACAAAAGGACCGAGGCTAGTAGTATGTTTAACTAATTTCATTTAATGTTATTTTGATGATGAAGATTGGACTAGGTCTATCTAATCCGGAGGATTAGCAAATTTGTGACATATTATATATAATTATGCATACTGAAAGAAAAATTCTGATCATTATGTAATGATATAAAATATTTAATTTATTGATTACTTGACTAGCATGATTAGTAAACCCAAAAGTCCTCCTCTTAACATTAATAATTTTTTTTTAAAAAAAATTATTAAATCATAACTGTTATTCTCTTACACTGAATTTCTGACTTGATATAAACAATAAGAGTATTATTTTACTTCCAGTTGAATAATCAATCTATTTATAAAGTTTATATATGAATTGTGTTTTTTGGTAAGACAAATCATGGTAAAAAACAATAAAAGTAAAATTGAAGAACCCAACGTTGGGTTGAGGGAGGCGGGGTCGAATCCCTCAAAGAGCTTGTTTCCTGCAAGAAAGATTTGACACCGGTGTGGTGTCTGCCAAATATCCTTCGATGCCTAAATTAGGAGTTTGAAATTAAAATTTCAGTACTGGTTTGCTCAAGGTAACTTGCTTATCTCTTACCATCGAAACTTAGATATTTATTCATGGCGGAACCCTCTCATTTGGTTCCTAAAATACCACACGTCGCTTTGTACAGTCCACTTGGTAGCTTATGGGCCATCTTGACGTTGACTCATCATGGTGGATTATAGAATGCGTTCGCGTGTCCTCGGATTGATCTGGTGAGTTCAGCTCAAATATGCCACTCATTGGAGAGGGCCTCGTGTCATTGTCTCACATGATCTTTCTAGCTTTTGCGACTCGTGTTCTTATTACAAGGTGTCACTTTGGTGTCACCGCACCTAGCCAATGATGATGTCTGTTCCTTGAATAAAGTTGATCTTTCCCACAACAAATTGTAACAATAATGAACCAAAAATAATTAATATTTTCTTGTTTGTTTGTATTGAAATAAAAAGTCACAATCATCAATTGGACCTACTGAAAGCTTATTTCATTAAATTTTTGTGTCGAAGTGTTCCATCATCCCTATCTCATTGGTACCTTATTAACCATCTCAATCAATATTATCACATTATAAAAATTAAAATGTAGTAATATTAAAAGTTTTAAAAAATAGAAAACACATGTCAATTATCATATCATGACCATCTTAATCAAAATTTGATCCCTAAATGAGGATTATTCGATTATTAACATAGGAAATGGGGTGGAACGAAGATTAAAAATCTTAGTGGTGTTTGAGGACGGGATTGCGTTCTCAACCCTGACCTATTGCCATCGTTGCATGTAGGAGGAAGGTATCAAATACAGAATTAGAAGAATTAATACTTACAAAAAATAGTTTAACATAAGCCTTATCAATTAGTTGAGACATTATATATTTGTCCGCTGAATTTAAAAAAAAAAAAAAAAAACTTTTTAAATAGTATTGAAATTGAAGTCCAATTAATTAATTTATTCATTTCAGTCAACTTTAAATATATTGATTCCTTTAGAGAAATGATAAATGATTGGACATTCATAGCATGCTTTTTGACCATTAACCCCTTTTATTTATAAATTTTCTGAACAATTTCCAAAGAGTTTCCTAGTAATCTACCAGAACATAAGGTCATTCCTATCCCTCATTTTGAGGATCTTTCAAATTTCTTGTTTTTTCTCCTTTTCCTTTTGGGTATTTTATAAAATATATTAAAATTGAAGTTTGTTAGAAAACTATGGTAGGTAGGAAATTATGAGTTCAGTTTCAAACAAAAAGAAAAAAAAAAAGATGAGTTCATTAATATGCTACCTCTAATTATATAAAGAAATATATATATATATATATATAATCGAGTGAAAAATTATGCTTCAAAATCAAGTCTAAAAAATGAGAGAGAAATGAATTTGATTAAATCATGTGTGGTTGGTAAACAAAGATCGATTTTTTAACAAGGTATAAAATGATTGTCTGATCTAGTTTCGTTCAAGTAACGGATTCTAGTCAATTGAAAGAATTGTCCGATAAATATAAAGATTATTTTGATTCCATTAGTAATTTAGATTTGGAATATCAGACTTTGAATATATATATATATTTATTTATTATCACTACTGATGGATTTTTTTTAATGATATTTGATTAGATAAAATAAATAATTTCTCTACAAAGAAGTTCTTTTTAAAATTTTACTTGATTTAATTTTATGAGAAATTGTTAGTAAACTCAAGCTACAACCACAAGTTTGAATGTTAGTTTTTGAGTTGGTCTAGTCCAAGTTCTATTTTCTAG
>JAOANK020000030.1:818381-828942 GCA_026257165.2 Telfairia occidentalis | reverse complement strand
CTTAAATTTATCGCGTTAGCTAAAGAAATTTTTTTTTTTTTTTCTAATTATGGAAACGGAAATAGAATGCAAATTTAATTTAGGCAATAAAATTGTTAAAATTTAAGTGTGCACTAAAGTCCAAATGGTTGGTCCAAGGAATGAATAAATAATGAACCAAAAGCATCGGTTTTTTTTTTCTTTTTTCTTTTTTCTTCATTGGTTCAGTCAGAGCATGGCCGACCCTTCATTGAAAATGCCGATATGTTTCAAATCACGTGCCGTCCACCCCTATAAAATCTAGACTTTCAATTTCCACCCCATTAATTCTTATAAATCAAATTCCAACCCCACACTTCACTTTATTCATAACTCTTTTTAATAATTATTATTTGAAAAAAAAATAAAAAATCAATTTTCACATTTAAACTTATTAAGTTCTATCAATCTTGATCCTATACTTTGAGGACATTAAAAATTTGTAAAATTACAACACTTATTTAAGTCTAGAATTCAATTTGACGAAAATAAAAGTTTAGGGTCGAAATTGATACAACTTAACAAGTTAGAAGTCAATTTTGAAATTTTTTTTAATTATTTCTTATATTCCGCGAAGCTGTGAATTTTTTTTTTTGTTGAAGAGTTGACTAGCGTAATTAAGTGCATGTCATAGTCAATTAGTGAGAAGCTTATAGTAACATCAAAAGAGAAAAGTATTAGACAACGATATGGTACCTGACTACCTACTAATTACAATTTGATGCTTAATTAAGTCTCACAACATTATTATATATACTAAAAGCGTGTTTGAGAGTGATTTTAGAATGCCTAAAATTACTTTTGTCATGATAAAATTTAAGTTAATTACTTAAATTTAGACATGATAAAAGTGATTTTGGACATTTTAAAATCACTCCCAAATAGAGCTTAAATATCTTTACTATATTTAATTCATGTCAAAATATTGAATATATCATACCTTCAATAAGCTCTAGTAGGTTTATTACTCCGGGTTTTTTTAAAAAAAATTTATTACTCCGGTTGATTTAATCATCTATTTGATTTTTTAAAAATAATAAACTATTAGTTATAAACATTAATCATAATAATACCTAATAAATTAATAATCAAATGCATGCATCTTGAATAAAATAACATAATGATTTTTTATAATTTTTTAATTTATTGGATATAGATAAACATTAGAATAATGATTAATAATTTATTAAAAGTTATGAGTAACATTACATTTGTGCTAAATTCAAATAGGCGTATACTTATATAGTGAATGATAGTATTAAACTAAGTTTTTTATTTGAATTTCTTTTGTTGGGATGGTGATGTATTGTCGTATTATTTTGTGGAAATAACTTTTTTTTAATAATTATTAACTCTCAATTTATATTATTTAATTGTGAAGGGCGGTGAGATTTGAGAAGTTATGCTGACTTTTCGAATCGCTTTATTTTTTATAATATTTATTAGCTAAATAAATAATACAAGGCAACATATTAGTTACTACGTGTCAATTAACTTTTTTAAATTCTTTTTTTTTTCATTGTTACTTAACATCATTATTTATAAATAAATATGAAATAAAGAAGTGTCAGCATTTAATTTAATTTCTATTTGGATCCTGACCCATCTGGTCAAAGACGAATGTTTGACCAAAAAAGAAAAGAGACAGTGGAGGGTATAACTGTAATTAGGTATCTAATTCATGAGTGACGACAACATAAAGTTAGATTAAATTACAATTTTAGCCCTTATATCTTGAATATTATGGCGTTTAATCTTTCACAATAAACAAGTTTTCATTGTGTTGTTAGAATTTGAATATGTTTACTTTTAATATCTCTTATTAACATTTGATGATAAAATGTCGACATAGAACTCGATTAGATGAAATTTAGATGAGATAACCTGATCTAACAGATTATTCGATAGACTATAAATGATTAAGGTTGGATGAAATTTAGATTTAACGATAAGTCTGATGGTTGAGTAGAACGTGTTCGAATTATAACTAAAAATTAATTTATTGAACTTGTAATCTAGCCAATTGGTCGTTAGATCACACCAATTCATCAAAAAAAATTTGTATGGAGTTTAAAGTCAATGTTTTATCAATTAGTGTTAATGATGTTGATTCAAGCATTAATTTGGTGGATAAGATACTTTATTATATTCTTTAAAGTAGAATGTTTGATCCGTCATCCACATATGTGTTGAATTAAATAATAATAATTAGAACAATATAGACTAAAAAGTAATGTAATTTGAATTTTACATCATGTAATTAAAAAAATTTAATTCTTAAATAGAAAAAAAAAATGTTGGCTAAATTATTGAAAATGCCTCTAAACTTTGAGGTTAGTTTCAATTATACTTTTATTGATTAAAAAGTTCCGCTTTTATCTTTGACCGTTAAACTTGCTTAAAAATGCCCTAGAACAATTTGACCATTACAATGAGTGTCGACAATTGATATGGTTGTTGAGTTGTAAAAAAAAACGATAGAAAGATACAACAAGTTCCAATACTTCGAATAACCAATAAACAATCACTGATGTGAATGTAGGGTTAAAAATGTACGACGACATAGTTTAAAATTTTATTACTTTTTGATAATCTCTCTCACATTTGTTGTTTAAAAAGTCATGTCGATAAATGCTACATTAATTTTCGTCACTCGTTTTAATCTGCTCATGGACATATATTCAAATCAATTTTAAAATTGAAAGATAGACGTAAAACATTTTAAACTTTAGAGATATAATTAAAACTAACCTCAAGATTTATCGATTAGGCAAAAATGTTCAAACATGACTATGAAATTTATAATTTTAGTTATTTAACCTAATGATGATTACTTAATGGTGATCAATGAAAGGCCAAACGGGGCCCAAATGGGGAACCAAAGCCGGTGGTCGGTTAAGATTTGTGTTGGGTTTTTGGAGCAGCTTTATTTTGAGTTAGGTCCTCGGTCCCTTAACTTTCATTTATTCTAATATTACCCCCAATCAATTTCTGCCATCTGGCAACTGCACGTGACCTGATTCCTCACACAATCTCCTCATCATCCTTCCACGTGGTCCTCTCTGTCGCATTTTAAATATTAATTCCCCTATTTTTCAAAATCATATCAAACTTCTTGTTTAAATAATTTGGAAACATTTATTTATTATGTTATTATTGTTATTAGTTTACAAACTCTTCAAAAAAAAAAAAAAAATCATAAGTAAACCAATCTTATTTTATAGGTTTAAATCTCATTTTGGTCTCTAAACTTTTTAATTTGTTATATTTTAATTATTGAACTTTTAAAATGTTTATTTTAATTCTTGAATTTTTAGGTTTGTTTCATTTTAGTTCAAGAATTTCTAGAATGTCTATTTTAGTTTCTAAACTTATAAAAATAATTATTTTTACGTTAGTATATAATTTTAACATCTAATATTTATTTGTTCAACAATTCTCTTCAACTTAGTTTAATACATACTCACATTAACATACTTATTCATATTTTTGAAGCTATATCATTAATTTGTTAAAAATAAAATAAATATAAGAACAAAAATGATTATTTTTTAAAGTTCAATGACCAAAACGAATATTTTGAAAGTTCAAGAATTGAAATAGAAAAAATTTGAAAGTTTAAGGACCCAAATATACATTTGGAAAATTTAAAGACTAAAATAAGATAAATTCAAAAGTTGAATGACCAAAATATGATTTAAACCTATTGTGTGTAAGTTACATCAAGGGCATGTCTACCCACAACTAATTTTTTAATGATTAAATGGTACCTAGCTCAATTTATTAGGGGCAGTGTCATAAATTTCTATGAAAATAGACAATTTTTTACATTTGAATTTCAATGTATATGAATTTTAAACACTAAGAATTAAGGGTGGGTAAATTAAAGGAATATAGTGAAATCTTATTTTTTTTAAAGTTAATTTAAAGGTTTAGTTTTTAGACCTTTAAATTTGTGTCTAATAGACCTCAAATTTTTCAATTTTGTGTGTCTCTATATTTTAAAAAGTGTTTGATAAATTTTAATTTTATATCAATTAGGGATCTAATTAATAATTTTTTAAAATTCATAAACTTAATAGACTCAAAATTGAAAGTTCAGGATTCTGTTAGATACAAAATTAAATTTCATGTCTAATAGATCTATTAATTTTAACAATATCGAATATGTTGAAAATTTATTATTAAAAGTTCAAGAATTTATTAAATACTTTTAAAATTTAAAAACGTACACGAAAATTCAAGTATTTATTTGACACAAGTTTAAAAATTTAATGTGTATATATATATATCTAAAATCTTACTGTGGAATGTCTAAACCTTTCAGAATCGAAGTCTTTTACCATGTGTGGTTACTTTTGTTCTGCGAAGGTAACTCAAACTTTTACCATGACATTCACTTTTGTGAAAATTTGATGGGACAAGCCTCCTAACCAATGCGGTCCAATTGTATTGAGGTTTGACGTGGCCGAACATCATAGGTCCACCGCATTACGCTTTTGCTTTTTTATTGGACTGTTTTGAATTGGGAGAGAGACATAGGTTATTATAGCCATCGAATTATTATCCGCAAAAAATATTCCCTTGTTAATATTCCTGCCACATTTTTCCAGATTTGGCTTTGAATTATAGTGCCTCTAATCCCCTTTTTTCTTTTACCCTTGACTTAGTTGCTCTATTTATTAAAATAATTAACATAGTAAAAAAAACCCAACTCTATAAAGTGACCGTTTAAATTAACAAAAAAACTATTTATTTCTTCTATACATTAAGCTTAATTTTAACCCAAAAAAAAAAAGATAATTTATTGTTCTATGAAAAGAAGAAGGAGAAGGCACGCTTAGGGCATGTGTTACACTTAGGAAACCGTAACACTTCACATCAGATAGAAATATTTTAATCGTAGAAAATTAGTTGACGTGAAAAATATATTAGTAATTCGAATCTTATTACGTATGATAATAATGTAAAATTTATATATATATATTTCGAAATCAATAATTAGGAAGTGAAAGACTGAATCATCGACCTTTAAGATAATAATAGATTTTTTATCTATATAATTAAATTATATCTGGATTGATATATCAACAAAGATTTATTTTTAAATTGAAATCAAGAAAGGAGAATGTTATCAACTTGTTACGGTTTTAATTACTATAGTTTTTTTATTATAAAAAGAAGTGTCATCATATTATTTTAAGAGTGAAATGATCAAGAAAAAAATTATAGTGGGGGAGAAAAACAATTAAAAAGAGAATAGGGCAGCAAATTCATTGTACTGAAATAATCGGGGAAGGGACAAAAAAGATTCTGCAACTTGTGAATGTACGGACATGGGGACACGTCAGCAGGGAGATCACATTGTAATTTTGGTGGATGGGGGCACATGGGATCCCGCCCGTCGACTGCGGCGCCACAGGTTTTGGTGGCGGTCTTGTCTGATCACCTGCGGCCGCACGTACGCTTATCAACGTGCATCGGCTCTACTGTTGCGTTTCGAGATTTTGTAAATTTCTGTTATGATTAGGACCCACCGCCACGTCAGAGCTACGAAGAACAGAGTTGGCAAAATTTACACCGTTGGATGATGCGCTTTGTCAGATGGTGGACTGTACTGTACTGTGAGAGAACAATTTTCTTGTGGCAAAAAATCAATTTTAACCCTTAAACTTGACAAGTTATATTAATTTTGACCATAAACTTTCAATTTCATCAAATTAAATTTCAAACTTACCAGTGCTGCAATTTCAACTCTAAATTTGAAGAAGTTTTGCAATTTAAACCCTCTAATAAATTTTTACTTGAAAGATTGTTAAACAAAGATTTTTATAATTTCATCAAATTATTCAATGTGACCCCTCCTCTAAATTTTGATGCACCCAATCACAAATTTTAGTTTTATTCTTCAATATTTAACCGTATGAAACTGCTAGCTATGCTATTAAAGCCACGTGTAATTTTTTTCAAGTGTAAGCATGAGATCTTTAAATTAAATGAAATATTTATATATTGAACTAACTGTAGAGTTCAAATTTCTCTATCCCATAATTTAAAAAGAAGGAAATCAAATATAAGTTATTTTCAAACTTAGGGGACCAACCACATAGCCTTACATATGAAAGAGGAAAATAATTCTTTACTATTCCAAATGGATGTTTGTTTTTGCACTAAAATCTCCAAATCAAATAAAGGTATTGTTCTTGTGAAATTTCAAAAAATTAAAATGCTTTAAAATTGAAAGACTCGTTTTTTAGTTATTTATTAAAAGTTTAATGGACAGGTTGAGACGAGAGTGCGGGCCATATGGATCCAAATGTGGGCTCATAAGAGAGCCCAACTCGTGGGATACGAAATTGGGCTGGCCCAAATTAGAATGCAAAATGGATCGGCCTAAAACGAGAAATCACGAACAAAGCATGAGCTCAGCTGAATGGGATTCTTCTGGCGGATGCATCCTACTGAAACGCGTTCGTGTTCGGCAGCAGGCCAATCCGGCAGACTATAGCGGCCCCACGGCGGCTCCGTTCACCGATAACTACCAAAGGGGGCTGCAGCGGCAGCGACGGCTCTGCTGCTCGGCCATGGCTGTTGCATCTTTCACTCTTTATCATTAAATCTCAGCCAAGTTCCACCACCTTCCCTTCATTTCCCTACTCTTTTCACTCGTGGTCTTCAAATTGCCTCGCACTTCGATTTCGGTGTTTGGCAGCGTCTTCGAATTGGTGCAATTCCGTGATTGTTCTGTTTCAGGAGCTGTACAGGGAGTTCAAGTCTCAGTACAGAAGGATTGGAGGGTTGGACCGGCCAACCTGAATAAAATCGAAGTATGAGAACGGGGAAAAGCAATCAGGAAGACGAAGAGTACGAAGACGACGAGCTGGTTGCCAAAAGAGAGGGGCTTTCTTCTACTTTCAATGCTAACAGTAGCATCGGAAACAGCAAAGGTATTTTTGTTTCTTTCTATACCAGATCCAATTGTTCAATTTCTGATGCAGTGCGATGTCATACTGGCAGTCCATTCTTTGCCCTTCTCATTTCGGTGTTTATTTCTTATGCTGCTACCTCATGTTCTGCTTCTTTTTTTTTTTTTTATTGATTCGGCTCTCAATTGTGAATTCCGGTTTCCTATGTTGCTCTCCCTCTATCTAAGTTTTCTTTTCTGATTAATATCTATGCAATTGTGACGGGTAAATTTATACGAAATCTTCTAGTTCTAGTGTCTCTTATATAGAATAATAATATCAGGGATTCTTTGTTTCAAGGGTTTGGTTTATTTTTATTTAAGTTGTTTATTTATTTATTTTAACTGTAATTGAACTTGGAACCAGATGCGAAGAACAATGATAAAGCTAACGCCATACGGTCAAAGCACTCTGTCACGGAGCAACGCAGACGAAGCAAGATAAATGAGAGGTAATCTCGGCAAAAGATGTTTCGAGATTGTTTGAGAAATAATTATGATCACAATTGGTACCTCTATTTGTTCTGTTGTTTGTGAATCATGCTGCATGATAATTTTATCTTCGTGGATGACATATTATAGAGAAAATGAAACTCTGATCTATGATCTGAGTAGGATTTTCTTTCAGGCTTGAATTTGATAAGTTGCAAATAAATTTGTCTTAACTTTGTCAACATGAAATGTACAGCCCTTGACCAAGCTCTATCTTATTTCAGATTCCAGATTTTGAGAGATCTTATACCTCACAGCGATCAAAAGAGAGACACTGCATCATTCTTACTGGAGGTATACAGTTGCTTATTGAAAGCGGGATAACATTGAAGCCGTAAAGCGTTTATTCTTCTTGTGCTACTTTATAATCTTTTTTCATCTGCCATTGACTAAAATTAGCCTTTCTATGCAGGTGATTGAGTATGTTCAGTATTTACAGGAAAAGGTGCAGAAGTATGAGGGTTCATATCAGAATTGGAATGGGGAACCTACGAAGTTAATACCTTGGGTAAAGATCTAATCCTCTTCCTTTATTTGTTTGGGAGCTATCATTCACTAACTTTCTTATCAGCTCTATTTTTGTAACAACATTGCATATGATTAGTTGTGCAATTTTGCAAATATAAGAAATATTAATTTGTAGAACCCCGGATTCTTAATTGTGAAGCTACTTGTAGCTTTCACTTTATTGCCCTCTCTTTTCTTTTGTGTTTCATATTACCTATTCTATTTCTATTTTCTTTCAAATAAATATTAAGTTAGTTTCCAGTGTTAGGCTGTGTGTAGAGCATATTCACTAGATTGTAACTGAAGGTGGAAAATGGAAGCACAATATAGTTTTGGGATGATGTATTGGAAGATAACTATCCTCTAAAAAACACATTGTTCAGCTCATTAGATGTAGCAGTGGACAAAGTTGGTTGTGAGAAGGATATTTGGGATGAAAATCTAAGGCGGTGGAGAACCTAAGAAGTCTGTCAGAAGATGAAATTAGTTATTATAGGAAAAACTATCCCCCCAATGACGAGTTGCTGAAGATGTAAAGGTTTGGATTCTATGCCAATTTGGATCTTTCTCAATCGGAATTTTATTTACTGAACTCAGATTCAGAGTTAGATCTTGATATGTGCTTTCCACTGCAATTATAGTAAAAGATGTTTAAATTTGGTTTTGTGCTTCCCACTGCAGTTGAATCTAGTTGGTTCTTCATTTGTTGGAATCTGCTTCACTGTTTCTTATCATTAAAAAGAACAGAAAGAAAGAAAAAAAAGAAGAAAAAAACTGATTATGGGATTGTTTAACCTACAATGGGTTTTTATGCCTCTATTAAGCAGAGAATGTACAACCATTACAGTTTGGGAGTGGCTAATATGAGCGTAGTTCAATAGTTAAGACATCTTAGAACTCAAAGACACAATTGTACAACCTATAGAACAGATCCTATTCAAGTAAGGTCGTCAGTAGTTAAGACATCTACTCCTCCCCTTAAACTTTGAGGTTTAAATTTCCACCATATATTTATTGTACTTTATGGGAGTGGTTTCAGGAGGAGACAAGGATTGTATGGGTCAATTTATCAACTGTTTTATGTAGGAGCTGTGGTTGCAAAGAAATCATAGGATATTTAACAGAGAGGCCTTGGGTTGGGACTGAGGTGGTAGAGAAGTCTAGGGTTAATGCCTCTCAATAGTGTTCATTTGAGAAATACTATTTTATACCCCTTTGTAATTAATTCAATCTGGAGAACCTCCTTGTAAACTTCTAGTGGGGTGAAAAGGATTTTTGTTTTAGTATTGGTAACACTTTCCCTTTTCGAGGAAAAATGGTTTGGTTATAAAGGTAGAGACTTTGGATTGTACATACCTAGGAGTTACAGGATTTAAAATCCCTCAAAGCCTCTAACCTACAAATATCTTGCCTACCTCTCGATGACAAAATGTTATTTATATTAGGTAGTAGGCTCTATTTGGAACCTAAGATAATCTGGATGATTTCTGCGAATCAATAAAAATGTTGAAGGAAAAGAAATTTAGGGCTCTCTCTAAGTCACACCTCCATAATGATAATTGTTTTTATTCTACGATTTGTAAGTTTGGCATTGATATATAAGTTAATAAATTTTAACTGATTGCTTGATTATGTTTTTATCTTTTCCGACCTGATATGCTTGCTTTTAAGATATAGAAGAATATGGTAGCGGTGGATTCTTAACCTCTAAAAGAATTCATAGTATAATTCTTTGAATCAAGAATTTGGTTCTGCTGAGGCACTTCTCTGTTTAGTATTCTAAACCTCACTGAGTTATGCAGAGAAATAGTCATTGGCGAATGCAGACTTTTGCTGGCCATCCGCAGTCTGTAAAAAATGGTTCTGCTTCAGGACCAACATATTCAGGGAAGTTTGATGATAACAACATTTCAATTTCACCCGCCATGCTTGCAAGCTCACAAAGTCCTCTTGAGTCCCACACAGGCAGGGATATTCTACAGGACACTGAGATAACAAATAAAGGAGTTCCACTTCCAATGTCATTGGAGGGAAATTTACATGCTTCTATCCGCAGTGACAACGTTCTTGATCAATCTCTTCACATTCCAATTGCTGATGCACAGACAACGGAGTGTCCCATCACCAACAATACATCAAGCCAACTAGAGGAGATGGCTATTGAAGGGGGGACAATAAGCGTTTCAAGTCTTTATTCAGAAGGGTTAGTTGTAAGATATTTATATTGATTTTGTTTTGAATATTTTGGTAGGTTTATGGAGATTCCATGTGCAGAAGTTTTCATAATTCAGCTCGTTATTTCTGTTGCAATTATTTACAAATCGCACGAAGAAAATTTTTTTAAAGAGAAAAATCCGATATGGCATTTTTTAACCCCCATAATGTCTCTTTTGGATCCTGGTATAGTGGAATTAGAACTATTAAGTCCCCACTGCTTTTACTGGTTATATGGTTTACAAGTCGTTCTTTCCACCCATACTGCTTAATCATTTCATGTGTCTATATAAAAGGATGTACTAAGATTTAAATATTTGTTTATTGAGCCCTTATAGAGGCAAGATTTCTTCTATTCAAGTAGGG
>JAOANK020000030.1:803471-814637 GCA_026257165.2 Telfairia occidentalis | reverse complement strand
ATATTGATAATATGTCAAAATATGCACACATATATATATTTTTTTATAAAAAAAATTAACGTGTCCCCGACGTGTCATGTCCTACTTTTTTGAAAATTGACGTGTCGCCGTGTTCGAGTCGTGTCGTGTCCGCAAGGTATAATAGTTTGACCGAATCTCCAAGTGGCTTGAATGCGCTTAACGAAAGGGCTAGCTGAAGTACCTCAAATTACTTTGAGAGTCATCTTTTTATATTTAACTTATTATCAATATATTTCTTTAGTTTTCATGGTAGTCAGTGTCACAAGCAACAGGTATCCTATTTTGTTCGAGTTGATATGCTCAACAAGATGAAAGTTAATAAAGACGTGAGATCAATCAATAATTGTCCCATAAAAATAGTCGAGGTGAATGCAAATACCCCCAAAAATAATAATAATAATAATAATAAATAGAGACATCTCTTGGAAGAGCTTTGTCGCCCGAAGAAAAAAAATACCTAGTTCGAATGTTAAATGATCACTCATCTCAAATGTCAAATGATATTCATATAATCACCTTAAAAAAAAGTTGATTTGACTGCAAATAATTTGTGTCAAAGAAAATAGGCACAAAACACCATTAGAATAACATGTAATTCGTAGCACAATTGCAATTACAAAGGCTTCAACTTAGCTTTATAAGTTAAACACAAGGGATTTTCTCAACCAATGATGACACTAAGTTAACTTTATTTCTTGTCACAATGATATTGCATTGATTCTATACACTTCATCATTGTTATATGTTTCTTCATTATGTTTAAAAAAAAAAGTCCAAAAAGAAGAGTGATGATATCATTCTTACATACTTAAAAGAAAAAAAGAGAGAGATTCCTGAAAAAGTAGTTGGAACTTGATGATTTTGTAAAGAGATTTAAACTGCTAATTTACAAGTCTAATTAACAAGAAAAATTCAAATATTGTACACAGAGTGATAGAAAATCATGATCTGAAAGAAAAAGAATAAAATTTAGAACTGGCTGATCCAACCTTAATACTAATTTCTTCTCTCTCTCTCTCTGTTTTTCTAATCTCCACTTTTTAGATTTCACCTCTATCCTTTTCATTTGCATCTTTCACTTTTCTTTCACTTCTCCTCTCTCCCATCACTTTCCTCCATTTCTCTGTCTTGTCTTTTCAATCCATCTTTTTCCTCTTTCAAACTCATTTCTCTTTTTGTTTTTCTTCTTCTACTACTTCAAATTCAGCCTCTACTTTGAAGTTTTTACACAAATACCCAAAAAAGGAATCAAACCATACTTAATGAAGTGGTTAAGTTTGGTTTGATTTAATTCTTTAAATCAAGTTTTAGTCTACTTTTCTTCTTTTTCATTGACTTTCATCTGAAATTGATCTATAGTAGTTTTGGTTTTCCCAGTCCTGAAATATGCTACTTCTGATTTCCTCCCAATTAATTAGGCTTCAAACTTCCAATCTCAGTTAACAATGGCCTCTAATTGCTAATCAAATGGGTTGAAGTCCCATTAAGCCAGTATAATCTACAATAAAAGGTTCGACAAAGAAATGGGATTCACTGAGACAGAAGAATCATCCTAGTTTACAAACAAAGAAAACTTGTATTCATTTTCATGGCCATAATATCAGTCAAAGCAGAGAAACCATGTAAATCAAAGAGCAATTCAAATGAGCGATCAGCAACAAGAAAGAAACCGATGGTTTATGGACATAATGAAGAAATATGCCTGACTAGTGAAATTTGCAGAGAATTGTGGCGAGAGAGAGAGAGAAAGAGAGATGAGATATTTCTAATACCTTAAATTTCACATAAAAGGCCAAACTGTAAAGAAGGACAATGAACGAAATTCACAGCCTCCAGTAAAATTATACATCTACTTACATGTGTGTGAAAGTAAATTCTGAAGATTCAGGAACAGAATCTAACCCTACTCATAGCAAAGAAGCACTCAGAATCTGCAACAAAGAAGGCCCTCCCTCCAACCTCTGTACTTCCGGTAATGCCTCCGCTCGGCTTTTACCATTTTAACCGGACTACTATTCCATTCAGACTGTAATCTGTAAACCCACACAGCAAATATAATTTACCTTAGATTACAATTCAGAAAAGGATATATAAGGATGAAGCTTAAGAGATGGACATTGGAACTTACATGGGAAAAGCAAAAGAACGTGTGCTTGTTGTGCTGCTTTCGGATCGAAGAGAGATGCTTCCAGAATAAGCTAACGGTCCCGAGTAAGTAACAAGACTAGCTAATGGATCTACAGCAGAGAAACTAGACTCACCAATGTTGTGCTGGGTCTGACTTGAAATTAAGCGAGCATCTGATGTTCTAAATTCCAGATTGGTTGGAACTTGGGTCCCAATTATTGATTCGCTACTTCCGTGACACTCTTGTGTTGCTGCACTACTGGCCATGGGTGCTGGATGGCTTAAGCTCGTATTTCCACAGTGTTCTTGTCCACCATTGGCAACAGGAGGGAATGAATTGAAATTGAATGTTATACTTCCATTCTCAAATTCATTATTATAAGCCAAAGGATGTGTTGGGTCGTTATCATTTGGTGATTCTGCCGCCAAACCCAGAGCAGAGTTGCCATTGCAAGGTTCAACAGATTTGGAAACCGAAGCAGGGTCTTCCAAGTTTGCTTTTTCACCAGAAATCTGCAATCAAAAGAAATCCAATCTACATCAACCAATTCGGGATTGCACAAAACTCGAAAAGTACTGAATCAATTGAGCTAAATTTACTTTAACATTTTATCCTCATTATTTATGTATCCTTCATCATTGTCCTGAGAGTACACGCTTGAATTCCACAATCCATTGCATTAGTTATAATCCGGAATGAACTTCCTTCACTATATGCAGACTAAAAATAGAACAAACATAGAGCGCAAGAGGAACATGTTCAATAACTTAGCCGGGAATATGCATACCTGGACACCTATGTTGCCTAAAGACTCGGAAGAGTAACTTTTTCTAACTAGCTTTTGCATCGAAACTTCTGGCTCGCTCACATTGAGTTTTGCTTCCTCTATATGTGTCAAATCCTTAACATCATCATGAGTTGTCCAGCACCTGGCAAAGTGATCTTCTAAAGAAATTTTTTTATCATCTGCTATGGACTTCGACAGCTCAGAAGAATTCTCTTGTTCTTTTATAGAACTTTCATTTTGGTCTTCCTCCAGAGGCAGGATTTTGCAGATTGACCTCTCATCCGTACTCCTAAAGAAGAAATTGTCAACAGAAGCCACCCCTTCATCAATGCAGATGTCCTTCACATCATTGATATTAATTTCTTTGTCACAAACTATCGTTTTTGACATTTGACATTCCATGACACTTTTGTCCACATATGAGTCTGAGGGTTTTTTACTGGATGGCGCCATAAATGCACTAACACTATCCGCATTATCATCAAACCAATCTACAGACGAGCTGTTAATGTTAGTAGTCATGCAACTATTTCCATCACCAGTGGAATATGAAAATTGAACGGCATCATCCTGGTTTATCTTCTCTTGACATGAGAGTCCAATTGGATTGTTATTCATGACCCGGTTATTCAACTCAAGTGTATTGTAATTGCATTCGAGAGATTCTGGAATTGGGCTGGCCATTGAATGGTAAAATGGAGGGTCACTTTCTGCAGATATATAATTACGAATGCAAGTTAAAACCGGAAATTGAACAAAAAGAGGTGGATTGACAAGTGTAAATAGCACCAAAATGATAAAGACCAAAATAATCTCTTCTTTTACAAGACAACATAAGATCATTGAGTAAAAAAGGAAAAGAAGGAAACAATAACAGAAATAAAAATGTAGAGCTTTCAAGTAGAATACAAGACAAAGAAACATGTTGTTACCTAGTTTCATAGTTTATGGAGATCATGGAGGCAAAAGGACCTTCAAAAGAATCAAACTTCAAGAAAGATAGCATAAACATGCAACAATCAGCAGATAGGGGGTATCCCTTAGCAAACCTGCCATAAAACAGCAATTTATTAAAACAGAAATTCTACATCTTGGTAAAATTTTGTGAATGGGAAGACGAAAAAGAAAAGATACTGAGAATAAATGAGAAAGAAAAATATAAATTCTGTAGTCCACCATAATCTCAACAACCAAATATAACAATTTCATCGCCAGTTTGATACTTAAACAGAGTGAAGGACAGTAGTCATTCCAAGTAATGAATCATCATCATCTGTGATTGTAACCCATTGAAACTCCTAAATATTCTTCCCAGAAATTGTAATATCTAAATTATAGAACAGCAGAACAGGCAAATCTATTATAATGATAGAAAAGGAGAAAAGGTTGAGTTCAAACTGGCAAAAGCCAAAAAGGAAAAAACCCCAACCATTCGAATAGTTACATACAGTGAATAATATGTCAGCTCCTAGGTGATTGACCGGGTGCCGAGGTCCGGCCCCTCCAGAATCACTCATTTAAGAACAACATCAAATCAGGTGATTAAGATTCGCAATTTACTAAAAAAAGCAGCGAGTTTGTATGGAAAAGTTTAACTAAATTTCAACACAGAAAGCTTAATTAAGTAAATCAACAAGATCAGGAAGTCTTTAGACTAAATTTAACATCTGGAAAAGAGCATATAGAAGTCATTATTACATTACTTGATAACTTTCTTTAGAAATATAAATTTTTCTTCACAAAATCTCTGGGCTATACGTGGTGGGAATCCAAAGCCTGTTACCAATACCCCCCAAAAAAATTTTAAAAAAATAATAATTAAAAAAAAAAAGACGAGCAGTAAACAAAAGTCAGGAAGAACTTTTCAAAAGCAAACAAAACTTTCAACAGAAACATCATAACTTAAAATGATTAAAAAAAAAAAAAAAAAAAAAGCGCATGAAATCATCCGTTACCAAAATTCCCCCACCAATTCTCCTTTATCTCCAAGTAATGATGAAATCAACCCCGACCCCAACCCCCAATCTCCACCCGTCCCCGTACAGAAATCAAACTGAGAACAGAAAGAATTCAAAACATCAGAGAATTCAATACAGAGTTGAATGAGAAATTGCAAAGAACAAAAATATCAACCTCTGAACATACAAAAACCAGAAGCACAAAAATGGGAGGTTGAAGATCGATGAAATTGAAGCAGAAACCCCGTGGATAATATAAAATGAATAAATGGAAATAGAGCGTTTAGGAAAAGGGAGCGCCCTGTTTGGTGGTTGAATTTATGGAACAGAGAGAGTGTGAATAAATGGTGGAGCAGAGGCACAGACCACAGAGAGAGAGCCTGGCTATTTCTGTTATCACCCTCAAAAAAGGTCACCTGCCATGGCAGAGATTACACAGAACACAACCTCTCTATCTCTCTCTCTCTCTCTTTCACTCTCTCTCTCATTGCAATTAATAAAAGAAGAGAAAAACAAATGCCCTCACCCACTCCCATCCCTAATTAATACTCCGCAGGTATAGTATTCAATTATATTCCCATTCAACATTCATTTCCCCTACCCGCCCTTTTTTAAACCTTCAATTACTTACCAAATCAAAAAAATTTGCTCCTCCCCGAACCCGAATTTCTCTCTCAATCGAAATGCGTCCTCTGTTCTCTCCGATTGTGTTTCACCGATCATCAGCCGCTTAATTTGTAGCGTAATTGAACGAAGCGTTATGATTGTGAGAACTTCAGTTTACGACGGCGCTGACTGAGAGAGTTCTTCTTCTTGTGTTAACAACTCAAATACAAATTCCAATTCAACCTCGTAATCCCGGCCGGACTTTATTACAATCTCTCTCTGTGTCGTTCGCCGGAAAATTTAAACCGACCGGAAATTATAGAAACTCCGACGATTTGTAATCGCCATTGCAGAAACGTCAGAGTCCATTACTTCGTTGCCAAATCAATTAATATGCACTTTTTTTCCCTTTAAATTAATTTCTCTCTTTTTTCCCCTAAATTTCAATTAAACTGTTTTATTTATTTTATTTTATTTTAATTTTCAGCTAGGTGGGGCCCACGTAGATAGATTCATCGATCCTACCATTCTGACCTTCGTGAAAAGAAAGAAACAATAGATAAATAAAAACGGGTGGTGATTGAAAACGGTCGTGCCTACTCAGGAAATCCTAAGCTCGAAATCGTGGCCGTTGGATCGTCATTGAAATAGAACCAATACTGTCTGTTTTGATTATGGTAGGCGTAGGACACGTGACGTGAGATCGGGAGCTCACACGTGTCTGTAGGAGAAGAAGTACAATGAAACTTCACTAAGACGAATGATGACGCAGTGTTGGTGGGCCCGGGGAAGTATGTGCATGCTTCGATCAATTTACAGCCGTTGATTTTTTCTGACGTGGCTTTAATTTTTTACTAACGAAAATGAATATATATATAAATGAATGGTTCAAAATAAAGTATTATTATATTGTATTCTAAAATTTAGGAACTAAAAAATATCTAATTATACAAATGCATACAAAAAATGTCCTAGAGAAACTAAAAATTTTAGTAAACTATTTATTAAGGGTTTAGAAGGGACAACCATAGACGTAGAGGTTGATTTTTTTTTTTTCTTTTTTTTGAAAAGTAGACGTTAAATAAATTTTCATTAGAGACTTGACAAAATATATTTATAAATAAAAATTTTGTACTACTGGTTTTTTGAAATTATTATTAGTATTATTTTCTCATTAACTCATGAAAAATTAGAATCTTCTACTTCTTTATCAACAATCCAAGGTTTTAGGTTTGACATTAAATTTAAAGTTAAATATTTGATAAATTAGAGCATCAAAACAACTCAGTCAAATCTTATGATCTTGACATAATATTTAACTTTATAATACATGGGGTTTTATTAAAAAAATAAAATTAAAAAACTATATACATAAGTACATATTTTTTATTGAAGTCAAATGTGAAGCTGTTTTAATCAACATTTTTCTTTTCTTACAAGCATTTCTTATGTCAATTTTAAATAATATTAATTGGAAAAACTATTGGCCAGTTTGCATATGTGCCCAAGGAAGGTAGAGTTTCATTTTATTTTCTTTTCTTTTAAATGCTCAATAGCTGTCACACTTCTCAACCATATTTCATGCACCAAAAAAAAAAAAAAGGAGAATATGATAAATACAATAAAATTGATAGATACACAAATCATTTTGTATTTTTATTTTACATATCAGATTTCAATGGTATTTTTCTTTGCATGGTTTAATATTTATGATTTAATAATCAAAGAAAATGAGCTGCTGACCCCAAATAATAAATGACAAAGACAACCTGAAATGACAATGAAACTTTTGTTTGGGCAACAAGGATTTGGCCTTTTCATGCCTGGATCTTCCAATTGGCAAGTGGGGTCCTAATGGGTTTGCTTGCCCTAAATTTAGAGGGTCTCCCTGCCCTTAAAACTTTAGAATAAGAACTTTAGGGGAAAGAAACAGGGTGAGCCCTACCCAATTGTAGATACCTAAAATTACCCTTTTTTTTGCTTTGGGTTGCAATGGTATGGCCTATGGTTTTGGGATTTAGTGTAATAGAAAGGGATATTTCAACTGCCCTAAACCCATCCATCCTTTAAACAGCTTCTAAATGTAAATTCAATATTGCATTAATATTGAAAAGCCAACTCCTGAATATGATTGATTATTATAATTGCCAATTCAGTCCAAATAAAAGTTGAATTATGCTTCCGATCTAAATTTTGCCAAGATTTGTTGACTATGTAACTAAATGACATACAAATTTTAAAAAGCACTTTTAATTAGTTAATAGTGCTTTTCAAGTTTTCAACATTCAAATATTCTTCTTGGGGAAATTTATGTATGTACCTCCACAGTGATGAAAAACCAAAAATATAGTACATTTTCATACCTTGGAGATTGATTTTTAATAAGCTTCAAACTTCTCTATTCAAGCAAGCAAGAATACAATAAAGTAATATGGTATTGAATGCTCAATGTTGCTATCATGTTATAAATATTTCCTTCAATAACTAAATCCTGAATTGATCTACTGAAACTTGAAGCTAATTTTGAGTGATGTTCTTCAGAAAAAAAAAGAATCTCAGTAGAAATCATTTGGTTTACCAATTTTAATGCCCTGTTCACCCAAGAACCCTGTTATGGCATTCTTCTGCCAACCCTTGAAACTCCTGCAATTCAATTTTGAGATCATCACATCAAACAAGCAGATTGCACAGCTTATCACCCTCAAAGACAGAGTTCTGAAGCACGAAAAGCTGCACGTTCGATTTTACGGTATTGAATGAACTTACTTGTGATCAAGGTGTGCTATGATCTCTCCACCAGGAAAAGCCGATTTCGTAGCCTCGTATGCAGCTTTAATCGCTTCTCTCCAGCTCCCACCAATACCTTTGTTGTTTGTATCACCATTCGACTGGTTCGGATCTTCCATTGGCAAGGAATATCCAGAGAGCAAGTGGCTCACCCAAACTCCATCTTTCCTGGAAGTGTTGAAAGAAAACGCTTTGAAAATAGAAAACATAATCTATCCCCTTGAAGACTGGATGTGTATTTTTCTTCTTTGTTCAGATAATAAAACTCACTATTAGAAAAACTGAGAGGAATATATGATGGTACCATGTAAATATTGCAATACATAAATCATTAGAACATCCCTACTTCCATTGAAGTGCACATAAATCCCTCAAATGTTATGATAGGCCCCCTATTAAGAAAGTTTATGCTAGGAAGAGAGGACGCATGAATGAAATGTAAATTCTGTTATGGAATGAGGATTGGGTGGGCCCTAGTTGGTTAGAGGGGCGTTTTGGGTAATTCTAGTTATGTATATAGTCTAGTCTTTGTAAGGGAAGGGGTATCTTTTTGGTTGGGGTCGTTAAAGACATGTATTAGGAGAGGTACGAGAGCTCTCGAATTCTCCCTTGGCCCTGAGTTGTTCCCTTGAATATCAATAAGCAAGTGGTTCTTATGATGTTACTCTCTTGGAGACCAAAAATTGACCTCCTAGATGCTTGGCCATTGAAGTTGGCATTTTGAATTTACAAGCTAATCCATGCTCAAGATACTAAGGTAAAGAAGAAAACCAAAATAAGTTCCTATGAGCTTTCGTGTATAAACTTATCACTGTCATATTTACATGCAAGTCACATTTAAAAACAACATGATACTGTGCATAGACAAAAGACAAAACTAATCAATAGTATTATATAAAGTATGAGGGCTTAAAAGTTATGCACATAAATTGAAAGGGAAAGGGTAGTCTAACCGACCGATACTTACAGAACTATATCCATGTGGCGAGGTGCGTAATGTCCACCACCGATGCCAAGAAGGACTTTGTTGTTCTTGTTATGTTCCCTGCTTCATGATGACAATATCAAATTATGTAACACTAGTAACATTTAGAAGAAAAGATATTCTCATTGAGGAAATGGTAATCTGATGCAAAGTATATCCATCTAGTATATCTTAGATGGAGGGAAGTGAAGAATATATGGGCATAGGAACTAGGAAGTTGTTGACACCAACTCCAAAGGCTCAAAAGGTTAGAGTTATGTAATTTTTTTTTAGTTGAACAAAAAGGGGTAAGTAACGCCTTCCATAGTTGAACTAAGCTAAAGTAAAAAAAAAATTATTTAATTATTTACTTAAATTATATCGAGACATCTCTTCAATGAGTGAGCTTAGACTTTATTTTGAATAAAGCAGTGAGAAAATGACAATACAAAGAGAGAATTAGCAACAGTGATTTATTACCACCGCCTAAAAAGTCAATTATTTCGTTAAGGGTGATTTGTAGTTTAAATTAAATCAACAGATGCTTGTTTTTTCTTTTTTTGAGTTCAACAACATGTGGGGGTGGCGACTCAAACCTCAAACTTTTTGGTTGGAGATATATGTTTTAACCAGTTGAGTTATGTTCATATTAACAGCAGAAGCTTTTATTTAATTAAACTATGTAATTTAGATGGAGCGATTAAAGGGTTAAATAAAAGTTAGAAAGATCACAGAACTAAGCACCTGAACAAAAAATTTAATTTGGACTTCAATGATAAAACAGTGGACAACTTGTTTAAAAATATTGATTGAAATTTAGTGGTAAATATTAGGAGAAAATAAAAAAGAAGTAAAAACGCAATCTTAATAATTGTACTTGTATCAATGTACCTGCTCCAGTTTCCAACATCGTTTCCTCCTCCAATAGCAAGTCCTTCCCAGACTAGCTGCAAGCATCCAAAATGGTAAATCCATAAGAAATAATGTCATTGTCACGTCATGAAAATGATGATAATGAGGGGAAAAAAGGACTTAAAATATTTAATAGAGAGTTATAAATGGTCATCCGGGATTACTCAACTAGAGCAATAACATGAGCAGCATCTTGCCTCCTCCAATACTCGTCTGTACTGCCTATTACCAAATCAGAAAAAGAAACAATTCATTTTGACCAGAAGTATAATATGTTTCATAAGTAAATAACCGTGTGAGTACTACAATATAAGCCCTCAAGGATTTCAATTGATATTAGTTCGTGTTATAAATAAACGAATAACATAAATCCAATATGAATCCCAAATAACTCAAATAAACCTTGGGTGACTTATGCCACTTATTAATTCCTTTGAATTCAAATGGAAAAGAAGATCATGCATCCAGGTGAATCTACTCTGACAAGTTTCAAACGTCCGACATAATTCTAGAAGAATTCTCTTCCAATCCAAATTTCAATCTAAGCCAACTTTCTCAGAATATAATGAGCTCTAAAGTTGATATGGGTAAACCAAAATTCAAGTTTACAATGTATCATAATGGAAGGATAAACTTATCCCCAGTTACATGCCATAACAAAATTCTATAAGATAAATAGTGGAATTACTGGGCCAGAAAAACTCTAGTACTTCTGAATCTCAATCAATTGAGAAAGATACAACAAATAGCAGCACAAACGACAAACCAAGTTCAGATTATCATTTTTTTTTCTTTTTGGTAAGAAACCGAGCTTTCATTGAAGAAATGAAAGAAAATACACAGGCATATACCAGACAAGCCCAACCGAAAGGAGACCTAAACATAACTATAGAAATGGCCTCCAATTCAAAAGAATCAAACTAAGCTCATAATTACAAAAAGACTTAATGATTAACGCCCAAACCACATTCACATTCATGATACATTATTTTGTTTATTTACC
>JAOANK020000030.1:754773-766040 GCA_026257165.2 Telfairia occidentalis | reverse complement strand
TATTCCAAGAAGTGTTCGGCAACAATGATAGATTTCTGAGTTCATAAAAACAGACGGGTTACCAATAATAAAAATTAGACGGGTTACCAATAATAAAAATTAAGCATTTAGAAGAAAAATGAATAAACCAAGCATTACATTGATAAATTGACAATAGCTTTACACGTACTCTTAGTTTCAGCAGCTGCCGCATCGTCATCGTCTTCCGGCATTACTTCGTCATCAAAATCGTCGCTAGCAGGTAACGCACCAAGACTTCCGCTTCCAAAATAGTCATCTTCTTCTCCATCAGATAAGTTATATTTGCTTTTTTTACTCAGTTTTATCTAAAGAAAAATGCTTATCAGAACAGATAAAGATAAACAATGCTAGAATCGTACACTTGAAGTAAACCAATGTATTCACCTTCCGTTCACGCTGCGAACGCAAAATCAACTTATCAAACTCCCCAAGCTCTTCGTCCCGTTCCCCAATTCGCTTATCGGAAAACTCCGTAGCCTTTCCACTTTGCTCGTACTCCTTCAAAAGCGTCTTCTTCCTCTGCCTCACAGAACACACACAAATAGTAAACCCTAACGATCA
The DNA here is from genome assembly GCA_026257165.2 of Telfairia occidentalis. NCBI lineage: Eukaryota > Viridiplantae > Streptophyta > Magnoliopsida > Cucurbitales > Cucurbitaceae > Telfairia > Telfairia occidentalis. Next base: position 765,458 of record JAOANK020000030.1, on the reverse strand, counting down.
ATACACTCGCATACATACAGTAAAACAAAATTAGTCAAGTCACAATAATTATCAAGGGAGCCTACCTTTTCAATGGCGAGTGAACGAGCAAGGCCGATACGACGCTCTTCTCCCTTCCGCTTCTTCCCGAGAACGTCAAATTTCCTACGAGACCAAATGTTCTCGAATGGATTCGCCTTCGGAGCACTGACCTTCATCGCCAAGGACTTCGGGCCAGAACTCTTCTTCTTCTTCTTCTTCTTCTTCTCGTTTTTCTTATCGTTGTTGCCCGAGCTAAGCTTCGATAACTTAGCCATGTATTCAAATTAGATTCAACGAGAAAGCGATTTGATGGAGATTCCTGTAGGGTTTATCCAGTGCAGAATCGCAGGGTTTTAGTTGAAGAAGAAGCTCTCGCTTAAACCTTTCGGCGTTTCAGACGGTAGCCGGCAAATCCCCCCCAAAAAAGCGGCAACCGACAGAGTAGATTGTGGTTCGACTACTCTCCGAACCTTTGAATTGGGCTTTTACTATTTTCTCAGCCCATTTTCATTAAGTTATCTAGGCCCAAAACTATGGACGGCCCACTTAATGTAAGCGTGAGAATTTACAGCCCAGCCCATTCTATTTACTATTTAATCCTTTTGAAAAATATTTTCCTTCTTTTTCTTGGGATTTAAACATAACAACTAGGGTTAAATTTGTAAATTGCTCAAATGACAAATTCGTAAATATTTACTATAAATGGGTCATCCATTATTTTTTTTTCTTCTTAACATCAAATGTCTAAATGCTAATGCCTTTAAAAAATACATTAGCTGTCTAATTATGGAAAAATCATGGATTTGTAAAACCCTAATTGTCTTTTTTTTTTGGTGTATTCAAAATGCAACAAACCATTCATTTACATGGGTTAACTTTTTTATTAATCAATTCTAAATCTTTTATTAACTCATTTTCATTTTTATCAAATTAATATTAGTCGTCATACACATCATGTTGTGATTATATACATGGCAATTATATTTCTTTTTTCTTTTTTCTCTTCGTATAAAATGATATGATCTAGTCGATGATTATTAATGGAAGTGCCAATGTATGCTAATAGTACAAACGGTTTTAAGAACTTGAATTTTATCTCAATATATTTAATTCATTAACCCCTAACGATTTTTCAAGTTGACAATTGTTGAGAAAATATTGTTGATCGTGTCATATTATTACCGTACGTTATTTCATATCGACACACCATACATTCTTATGATTAACATTATTAGTTAAAAAATCTCAACATTATGATCTCTTAGATTAAAATATTTTAGCTTACAAAACTCCCCATCGTCTTAATGGAAAATACAGGAAACCCTAAACCTAGCTAAGCCTAATACAAATAGAATTAAACTATTGCATGCATTGTCAGAGGGAATAAGTGGTTTAAGCACAAAAACCCTAAAATCAGTAGCTTTTCCAAGAAGCACTTTCTTTGGCAACAAACAACTCCATTCCATTTCAAATCCATTCTAGTAGTATGCTATAAGCAATCTGATTCCCCACAAAGTTTGAGCAGACAATTACAAACACAAACAAAGTTCACATAATGTCTTTGTCACTAACAAAACTCCCAACACAGAATATCACAAGATATATTAGCCATGCAATACACAAATAGGTTATAACTATTTCACTTTTTTTCCATTATTAAGCTAGCTACATCATCTTCTTCAAACTCTGCAACTCCGACGACATCCAATTCCTCCTCCCTGCTCGCTTCTCCGGAGCTCTCCTCGTCGGGAACTCGCAAACGTGCAGCGCCTTCTTCACTGATGACCCTCAAAACTTGCAAGCCTATTGGTTCCAGTGCAAAGAATATGTAACATATATATATCCATCTGCGCGAATCTAGAATGACTTTTAAAAAATACTTTTTTAAGCGAAAATACTTTTTTCATAAGTAACACTAATTAACTGTTTCTCTAAAAAGTACTTTAGGTGTTTTTCCTTTAGAGTAAGAAATTACATTTGATTATCTAACCAAACCCTAAAAAATTCTTAAAAAGTGCTTTAAAGGGGGCCTAAAAGCACTTTTTACCGTTTCGAAAGTCATAAAAAAAAGTTAGCCGATTACCCAATATTAAGAGAGGGATGAGGAGCCGATGGGAATAAGAAAGACAAGGCATTGTAACCATGGTGTTGCTGCTGCTGCTCCCATTCTGCTTGCTGCGCCATTGCTACACTTTTTTCTTTCTCCTTTATCTTTTTTTTTTTACACAAATTCATTAGTAAAATGCAACTAATTGAGTTCACAAGAGCGAAAAAAAAAAAACGATTAAATCATCATTCAATCCGAAAGCGCAAGCAAATAGCTAGGGTTACAATATTTACATACATATTAATCAATTCTTCATATTCTTAACCCAAAACTAAACAACGTATACAAAACTCTCTAATTACTATTGAACTCAAAAACTTAAATACGACATGAACGTGACAAAGTTATAAATAGTGTTGGTGAAAGAAAATGAAGAAAACCGTTGTTTAGCGGTTTAGGCTTGAATGAGAATATTACACGGGGAGGTTCTACGTAAATCAAATATATTCTTGGAGCCTTTTCAGTATCTATTCCAGTTATTCTGGTTTCATCACCTAAGTCGATTGATAACAATATATTTAATCATTTATTCATATTCTTAACGATCACCGATAACAGCTATAAGGTAACTCACCTCCTTAGCCAGTAAGGCATTTTGCTCCTGTATTGCTCTTTCCTATCATTTGCAAATAATAAGAGAATAATATAAAGTAAAATTATCAGAAAAATTGGAAATTAAACTGTTTCAAAGATTATTCTATTTAAAAAAAATGTGGAAGTAGAGCGTTTGCCTTTCTTTGAAGTGCAGAAATGGAATCATACATGAGTTGGTTCTGAAAAAAAAAAAATCAAAAATTCATAAACAAACATTAAAAAAAAAAAGTACTTAAAAAAAATTGCCCCATAAAAGAAAAAGAAAAAAAAAATAGCCATACTTTTCTTGAACGAATGTGTTTAAGAGCAGTGTCAATCTGTTGCTCCAAATTTTGCAGTTCTTTGACACTCAATGAATCCAAATCTTCTCCCATATAATGACTACAACCATATATATAACATGAAAAAATAATTTAAAAAAAAATCACAAAAATATTACTCTACGCGAAAAAGTAAATATAAAATATATAGATAAATCTCCTACTTTTTAATTGAGAATATATGCAAACGTAATATTAGTAAGAAGAATTTCGTCGAAATTTAAAACCTGAAATAAAATTATTAGAATTACCTGTTGTTTCTTTGTAAAAGCTCGACCTTAGACTTGAGCCTGTAATATTCGAGAGTCCAATTTTCTTGAGAAAATTCAGATTCAGAAACTGCAGTTTGTTGCCTCCCCACGTAAGAATATCTCTCGTATCGTTCGAGAATCTTTTCCATGCTGCAGCATTATCATAAAGTTCATAAACTCATGAGGATTTTAAGAATATTTTTTACATAATTTTTAAGTTCGGAAATTGAAAGAACGATAATGAAGATCAAATTATTGACTTGTGGAACGATAATAAATGTCTTATCAATTAAGTTAGACTCGAATTTGTCATTTAACCCGTTTTTTTTTCTTTCTCTTATTCTTAGGTCTCAAATAATATTCTAACCCACAAGTGATAATAAGGGTTATTAAAAATATATTGTTAGAAAGATTGAATTTATACTAATGTACTGATTTATATTTTAGGGTCTCTAGCTATTGAAATTTATGTAAAAATTGTTATATTCTTACACAATTATATTAAAAAGTAATTTTATTTTTTAGTAATTTTCAAAATCAAGGCTGGCTAATTAACCTCTAAGTTAAGAGAAACTAAGGCAACTTTAACAAAAAAAAAAAAAAAAAAAAAGTGAATTTTCTTCTAACTTATAAGATTTAGTATATATCAAATTGAACTACTGATAAACCTATCTCAAAATTTTCAAGATTTTCAAGTGTACAACAACATTAGTTTTTACAAATATTACTCAATTTTAATTCTTGAAAACAAAAGCAACAAAAATTCAAAAACAATATCACAAACAAATTCCAACCCACTTGAAAAGAATACCACATAAATTACAAGAAAAATATGAAAATATGAAGAAAAAAAAGTGTATATTATTATACTATTCATGAAACTACAACAGACAAAAAAAAAACAGAGAATATTGAATTAGAAGTATACTAAGGCACAAATAATGTATTAAAATAAATAAATATTTTTCATCCAGAAAAGAAAAATATATAGATTTCAGCTACGGGCAGGGCCATAAATTTTCTAATAGAGAGACAAAATTATACATGTACTAACAATTCTTTTATATTTCAAAGTTGAAAATTTTTGGATGCAAATTAAAGAAAAATTAAAAAATCTTACGTATTTTATATATACTTTTTATATTACGCAAAGGGCAATAATAAGCCTTCAACTTCAATAATCTTCTCGATGAACCGAACATAGTTCAATCAATTAAGACATTTTTTTTTTTATCAAAAGATCGTGAATTCAAATCTCTTATCCCACGTAATTGTTGAACTAAAAAAAATCAATAATCTTCTCTTCTTCAATCTCACATTTAACTTCTCTCTCTCTCTCTATCAATTCCTATCTCTGAGTATCTCTCACAGAAGAAGCAACCATTAATATAGTACATCAACCAATTACTGTTTGAAGTTTGAATTGATTTAATTTGAGTTGACAGCCAAATATATTATATCATATTATATATAGGAAAGGAGTAGGAATAATTTAAATAAATAAAAAAAAAAAAGTCAGTTTTGAAAGTTAGGGCCTTGATTTCAAGTATATAAACACCAAAGTGTTACTGTTTAATTTTTATCATGTCTTTTCCTAGACAAGAATAACAACTTTCCCATCATATCATTTCTTTCCCCTTTCCCTCTCCCTTTTTTTTTTTTTGGGAAAATTCAATTTCTTACACTCATGAAAATGCATCATTTAGGGCTAGGGTTTCTACATCTCTTATATTTTCTATCATTGAAAATTATTGTTGTTCTTAAAAAAATAATAATAATAATAATAATAATCTAGAGGTCTCAAGCAATCAATATGTACTAAATTATAAATATATGAACTAATAGCTATAATGATACAACCAAATCGAGTATAGCTCAATTAGTTAAAACATATCTCCTATGACTAAAAGTTAAGGTTGTGGGTTCGAACCCAACCCCGATATGTTGTTAAACTAAAAAAAATGATACAAGCAATACAATTATGCGACGTTTTATAAGGTTTTCATTATGAATGTTGTGGAATAATATTTAGGGATTGTTTGGTAATGTTTTTTTATTAATTATTTTTTGTTTTTGCTTTTAAATTTTTAAGAAATATTTATATAGTGGGTCCAAAAATATACCTACAAAATTTGCAAGTAAAATGTTTTGGTTTCTTGTTTCATGTTTTGATTTTTTTAAAAACATTAATAAAAGTAATAATTATTCGTTTCTAACTTCTAAAATTTGTAACAGTTATATGTTATTAACTTAAAAAATGCAAATATATACATATCAACCCATAACAAATTTGAATATCTGATTTTTTTTTTCAAAAAAAAAAAAATATTATTAAAGTAAGAATTTCCTTCTTTAATTTAATATTTTAAAAGAAAACTTGGTAGAGGTCTCTATTTAATATGTTTTTCAATACACGAGAAAGAAGAAAAAAAACGAAAAATAATTTTCAAACAGGTTTCTGAGTCTCAATTTCTTAACAATACCAAATGAATAAAAGAAATGAAAATTTGAAAACGAGAAACATGAATATCCCCGAACAAAACCATTTATTACATGTTCTTTGTTCTTTGTCATTTTACTAAAAAAAAAATGACATAAGAAATTTGAATATTTTATTTAGGGAACAGTAAACAAAAATTCTTACAAAACGTATTTGTAACTTTTAAAAAAGAGATTTAAAAAAAAAAATAAAACTCCATTTGTTGGATAAAATCTTCGTTTAAAAAAGGTTATAATTAAAAAAAAAAAAGAAAAAAAAAACTCAAATGAAAACATATCTGGATAACTAGGTCACTGTTCTGTTTTCAAGTTATTTCAGCTTACTTTTCATAGCTAGAGTGTGTTTGGTGTAGCTTTTAATTGCTTGTTGATGAAAAAAAATATTTAAAAAAAAATTAATAGTATTTAGTTAAAATATTGAAGAGTATTTTTAACTAATTTTTTTTCAAACTTTTTTTTTTAAATGTCCGTTTGATACCATTTCATTTTTTAGTTTTCTGTTATTAAAAATAATGCATACTTCTCCTTAATTTCTAAAGTATATTTTTCACCATTCTTATAAATTCATTGGCATTCTTAGGCAAATTTAGAAAATAAAAATAAGTTTTTGAAAACTACTTTTTTTTTTTTAATTTTAGAAAAGAAGGTTTAGATTTTTATTTTTATTTAAAAAAAAAAAAAAAGATAATAAAGTAAAGAAACACATGAGTAGAGTAGTATTTATAATGTAAAATTTAAAAAAACAGAAAATCAAAATCAAAATTGTTATCAAATGAGACCTAAATTATGCCCTAGCTTTTAGAACAATTGAAATTATCATACATTATAAAACATCATCCTTTTTTTTTTCACAAGTACTCAATCAAATATATCATTAGAATGATTATATATAGGTTAACATTTCTAGCTAGCTATAGTTTAGTTTAAAAAGAAATTTAAAGCATTAACTATGGGTTTATAAAGTCATTATTCATTAGACTCATTATCAAACAAACTATTTGTTTAGTTTTGTCAAACCGAACATAGTTCAACTGGTTAAAGACATATATATATCTTTAATCAAGAAGCCATGAGTTCGAATCCCCATTTCCCACATATTGTTAAACTCAAAAAAAAAAAAATCTATTTGTTTAGTTCTGAGCATTTTTCTCTCTAAGTACTCTATAAGAATAAAACATGCAAACAAATCAATAGATGCCTATAGGGAACTGTTGGATATTTATTTCTCCATTTCCATGAAACAAAAACAGTGATCTCTCCACTCTTTTGTTCTGCAAACAACTACTTCTAAAGTACAAAAAACCTACGTTTTTATGGGGGGCAATATCAAATCTACTATACACATACACAAAAATAACCCTACTTCTCACTTCAAAATGTTTGGATTTCAATCTATAGGCTAAAAAATGACAAAAACACAAAAAAAATAAAAATGAATAACTAATCGGGTTGCAGAAGAAGGCTTGTAAGAGTTTTGATACCGATCTTGTTAAATCTACTGAACTCAAAAGTTTATAAGTTGATAGATTACGGTATTTTCTACACAGAAAAACCCTAATGGCAAAAACACACAGACCGATCTCGTTAATTTACCACTAAACTCAAAAGCTTATAAATTGATAGGCGATGGAAAAGTAATTTTCAACAGAAGGGAAAAAAACCCTTATAAGGAAAAAAGAAATTAACGATGTGGGTGTTAACTGATAGTGAGTAGTCAGAAATGAGGACTAATTTGGGGCCATCTGAATTTAGGAAATAACTTAAAAAAGATGTAAAAAAAGAAAAAAAAAATCCACATAAATCAGCAGCCTTGCAAAGACACAGTCTTATATCCAAAGTTTAAAAGAATAATAATAGAGATTTAATTTATGATCTGAAAGTGTGACATGTGGGATCTTAGGTCAAAAAATAGAGACAACCCAAGTTTCAAAACATGAAAAAATGATCTGGGTTGGTTTCAGAACCCTAAAATAACAAATTAAACACAATAAATGAAATTAAATTATAGAAAAAAGAAAAAAAAAAAAGACCTGGAATCAGTAGCATATTCAAAGAGTTTGCCTTTGTGAGAGAAGACAATCAAAGCAACTTCAGCATCACAAAGAACAGAGATTTCATGAGCCTTCTTGAGCAACCCAGCTTTCCTTTTTGAGAATGTAACCTGTCTGTTTATTTTGTTTTCAATCCTTTTCAACTGAACCCTACCTCTTCCCATTTTCAAAAATTCCCTTTTTTCTCCTTTCCTTTCAAATAAACACCACAAAACCCAAATGGAAAAGAGGCCTAATTTGATGATAAACCTTCAGTTTTGGGAACCATACATATATATATATATATATATGTTCTTTATAATGCAATATGGCAGGAGGTTGTTGTGTTGTTATATAGAGAAAGGGGAAAAAAAGTGGTTTTGGGAAAAGCGGAGTGGTTTTGGTGAAGTGCTGTCGAGAGGTGATAGGGCAAAAGAACTGGCTGAATCGTTATTATGTATGTGTGGATTGTGTTTGTGTTTGTAGGGGCCGGGTCACTTGTACGGGAAGTGCTTTTTTTTTTCCTCTTTAAATTTATTTTTCATTTCTATTATAGAGAGTGGCGTTTATGGGTTGCGTTGACGGCGCCTGTGATTGTATAAAACCTAGACCACAACCCATAATGGAGAAATATATTATTTATTTGGATGGACCATTCATTTAACTTCAAGATTTTAGAAAAGAAAGCTTAAATTATACCCCTTTTTTTTAAATCTTTTCGATATGTATTATTTATTTGGTTTTAACTTTATTTTGTTTTAAACTCAATTTATGTACAAAGATAAGGATATCGATCATAATCATAATAATAATCTTCTGAACTCTTTAGCCGTTCTCAATCCGAAAACTTAGCTTAATGGATAAGACATTTACTATCATCGTAAACATTGACGGTTCGATCTCCCAACTACAACCCTTTGTGATTGGTTTGTTTTATAGTGGAATGTGCAGATTCTGATATTTTGTTTGCCTCAACCTTCTTTTTCTATGTTGACACTACAAGATTATAAGTTTTTTCCGACGTAAAAAAAGGTCGGCGTGCTACTATGTCGACATAAAAAAAATCGACAATATCGTCAGGAAAAGCTCGTCGAGGGACCTTATCCCGACGTTTTTACTCAAACATCGGGAATTATTGTCAATCAACTGACGTTTTACTACACATCGGTATAGCTGATTTATCCCAACGTTTTGTAGCGTCGAAAAAAGTGATCTTTCCTCCGATGCTTTATATAAACGTCGGAAAAACATATATATTTCCTCCGACGCTTTAAAGAAACATCGACATATAAGATCGTCCCTACCATTTATTGACTCATTCCCAATGTTTATACTTTACTTCGGTAGAAAGAAACTTATACCGACGTTTTGTAACGTCGGAATAATCTTTATTCAATTTTAAATATTTTTTAAATTAAAAAAAAATCACATTAAAAAACTTAATAATACATTCAAAATTGATATTTACTCATGATCATTTAGAAGAAATTTGTAAACCATCAAATTATATATATGAATAAAAAATATTTTTACAATAAACGAAATATAATGAAAAATTAAATACATTATTGAGTTCAGAAATCAAACGCAACCTATATGTCTAAATAGATGAAGATCTGCCTCCTTCATATTTCGAAATAGGCTTTCAATCATCGCCCATCATCTTTGCCCCCATTCGGATTTCATCTTATTCATTTTATTGGTTTGTTGGGTTAACTGTGTTTGCAAACACCGATATTTTACAAGAACGTCGGTTGTTTGATCCTTTTACCTACAGTTTTTCTTACGTCAAGAAAAATGAAATTTCATGTAGTGTGATGACAATATTCCTAGCTGTTTTGTTCTTTGGTCATTTTAGATAACCTGGTGGCCAGTTGATCTACTTCACCTTTTCCAGAAGGGAGTTTCGAAGGGCAATAACCCTATTTTCACTGTTTAAGCTATTCCCATTTCTTTTGATGCTACTACGGGCATTACTAACCCTTTTGTGCCCTATATATCACCATTAAAACGTCTAACGCAACATGGAAAAGTGAGGGTCTAATTGAGATTAGTCACATACGTTTTTAAGGATATTTTGTCTAAATTTGTTGGGTTCTAATTTTGTCCTAATCATCTATGTTGTACATGGTATTAATTTTTTGCCCCCAATACTTTAAAAGTTTCCATAATAATAGAAACTACCGACAAAGGTTTCTTTCTCGTAATTAATTTTTCAAAATTTAAAAACATTAAGAGCAAAATTCAAATCAGTTTCATAATTTCGGGACCCCAAATAAACCCTACACTAGATTACCCTCTGTTTGTAGGCCTCACCCGAATAAAATATAAAATCCAAAATTACAAAGTATAAATACTCAATTCGAAATAAAGTTAAATTTGCTTCTTTTTTTTTTTTTTAACAGCAAAGTTAAATGTGCTTTACTTGCAGCTAAATGAGACAAAAAATAAATAATTGAACAAATAAAGTGACATATGCAAGATGTATCAAATCTTTTTTTATAGATTATGTCTCTCTATTATTTTTGTGCACTTATCCACATTTTTCTACTATTTATCATTGTTGTGTCAAGTTTTTTTTTTTTTAAATAATTTTTTTTTACTATATTTCTTGAATATACACGTCGTATTATAATTTAGTTAATAGGGTGAACAACAAGAACTACTAGAGAATTACAATTCAAAATTTTATGAACAAAAATTATAATTTAACCATAGATAAAATTCAAATTTTTTAAAAAATAAGGAAAAAAAAATTTTATAGATGGAATATAAATTATGTAATAAATAAGCGAAAGAAAATATATTTTTAAGGAATTTTTTTGTAAACTACTAAGATGCAAGAATTAAAAAAAAGTAGATT
>JAOANK020000030.1:729423-744218 GCA_026257165.2 Telfairia occidentalis | reverse complement strand
AAAAAAAAAGGAGAAAAAAGAACAGAACAGAACAAAAGAAAAGTTTTGTTCGATATGGTAGGTGGTCTGCGTATCCAGCTCAATAGATGGCAGCAAGCAGCAGTTGCACTAGGTTCAGCAGTAGGTGCCTTGCTAGATCCGCGACGAGCTGATCTAATAGCGGCTCTTGGGGAGACAACTGGAAAGCCTGCTTTTGAAAGGGTCCTTGAAAGGATGAAAAGAAGTGCGGAAGGCAGAGTAAGTTCTTTATTATATAATTTTTGTGTTCCATATTCCTTCGTCGTTTGTAAGGATATTCGCAAGGAATGAAAATGAAGAATTTAATATGCCTATATTTAAGATGATTAAGAATATAAAATAAAAAGAATTCTCTCCTTATCTTTTAATAGAACAGTTATCATGTATGAATATTAGAATAATTTTATTTGAGTGCTGCAGAAACAACATAGGTTATTTGCTTTATCAAATTTATATTCGGGGATGTTGGTGTTTTGTAATTTATTGAGTTGGTGTGCTTGTGTATTCCTATTGGATTGTGTAATTGTTGTGCTTATGTATTCCTTCCTCTCCTCCCTCATCATGGCTTCATTTTCTCCCTTGGAAACCCAAACACAAACACGAAACTTTTTTTTTTACCAAAATGTTAGTGTTGGACATGCATCAGGACATGTGTTTTGGAGTATCCAATTCTTTAAATATATTTATTTTTTCAAATTTGGTTACATGTGGACAGTTTACCATTTAAAATGACTGTTTTGGTTCCTGTCATTCCTTGCTCTGCTCCAGTCGAATCATTTTTTGTTTTTTTTCCAGTTGCCTAATAAGGAAGCCATCATAAATTTTATATTTATTGTGAGATGTCGTTGTCCTTTTGGCTCAGTTCTTTTCGTTATGTTATGTCACTTGTCTCGAATGAACTTTATCAAGATGTTGTGAAAGATGTTCTCTGTTGAGCAGCTTGCTCAATTTCTTTTTCCTTTTTACCATGCACTTGCTTTCGTGAATCGTTCATTTGAACTTTAAATGAAAGAAATTTCTTCTTTAGGCAGTGTTGTTGGAGCGACCACGTGTCTTATCATCAGAAGTTGGATTTGCATGGGACCTTCCATCCAACACATTTGGTGCAGCATATGCTAATTTTATGGGTTCCAGGAACTTTTCTCCAGATGACAGGCCTCCTGTTCGGTTCATGGATTCCGACGAACTGGAGTATGTTGCCATGCGAGCTCGTGAGGTTCACGACTTCTGGCACACCCTTTTCGGTCTTCCCACGAACTTGATTGGCGAGTCGGCATTGAAGGTTATTGAATTTGAGCAAATGCACCTCCCAATGTGCATGCTGTCTGTTTTGGGAGGCACAGCCAGATTCAATGATAGACAGAGAAAATTGTTCTTCCAGCACTACTTCCCTTGGGCTATTCGTGCTGGCATGCAGTGCACAGATCTCATATGTGTATATTATGAGCGACACTTCCACGAGGACTTGGACGATGTGCGAAGGAAATGGGGAATAATTCCTGCACCTCCATCTCCTCAAGTTAATGTTGCTTGACAAGTAAGATGAAGGTGTTAAATCAACTAGAAATCGCCTCTTGTTTACTTGCAAGTCGCTACCTTATATAATTACCTTTCTGCTTCTAACGTTCGCATTGCAACCTCTTACTTGCCTGAACTGTTTTGGGTCTTAAATCTTTCCTTACAACAGATCTGACTCATAATCTATTAGCCCAACCAGCTCAACTCCATCCATCTTCATGCGTTGGTGGCTTCGTTCATGGATGTCATCGGAATATTCTCCCAATAAGGTATGTAACAACCATTATTAACTTTAGACGATCCGGCGTTACATATTCTTCATTTTGCAAATTTATTTTATATGCTTGTGCATTATTTGGCTTGAGCACTGTTTCAGTGCTGCCGAATGTAGAGAATATTTGAAGTAATATGAGTATTTTACTCTGTATTAGCTCAAATTGATTTTTTTAATGTAAAATAATAGTTATTATTTGTTAAAATAATCTAGCTGAGAAGAGTATGGCCGAACCTTTGATTTCACTTGTTATAATTTGATAAACATTATATTTTAAAAAAAGACAAATTGGTAATTCATTGGTGAACTATAGTGATAACTATAATTTGCACCCATAAAGTTCCAAGCATAAAAATTGAACCTACAAATTTGCTTCCATAGAAGATTATGTTTTGTTGCCTTGTCATTAGAAATTTCATCTGACGAGAAGTCTCTCTTTCTCTTAAAAAAAGGGCTCTCTTTAAACATGTCTCTCTTTTGTTATACTCTCTAAAAAAACATCTCTCTCTCTAACACACGGTATGCACATCAACAATTCCAAAATGGCCTAGCTTTTTCCAACAAATAATTGTTTGGGCCATAGAAGGATGAGATACTTGGAGATGTAATAAAAGTCCATATACCTGAAGAGGAACTATTTATGAATTTTTTTTTGGGTCTTTAAAAGTTGGGAACATTTTTCTCTCACACAGAAGAAAGGTCTATCTCTCTTTCTAAACACGTATTTTCTTTTTTTCTTTTTTTGAGATCTTCAGTAGGGTAGTATTAATACTATTCTCATTTATTGTCAATAATATCCATATTATTTAAGAATGATTTAAAGTTCAGAAGCTTTAAAAAGTTATTTATGAAGGGAAATTTATGAGGTAAATAGAGGGAATACATATTACGGAAATATTTGAAAATTTTCTTCTATTACCCTTTTTAACACCATTTCAAAGGTAAACAAAACTCTCATTGGATGTTAATCCATTCTTCTCTCTAAGAAGGTTAGGTACCCTTTAAGAAGAATAATACGTGCATACTCGTCAGTCGATAGGTATTTTATACTTGTCATCATTTAAAATTTGACTGTTAAGAAAGAATTGAAAAAAAACCGTGAGGAAATAATTTTTTTTTTTAATAGTATATAGCTCTCAAATCTTAAATGGTGATGAATAGTATCATTTCTATTAGTCTACAAGTAGGTAAGTACATATTCTTTTAAGAAAAATTATTAAAAATGTGTGGCAGAGAAAAAAAAATGGTTTATCAGTTTTTTTTTTTTTTTGAGGTCTTTAATAGTGTTAGTGATAAAGGTAGGTAGTAAAATATAAGGATTAAATTTAGACGGAGATGGTCTTGGTGAAAAGATGGGGGAGGGGAACTGATTTGGAGTAGAAAGACTAGGAGAAAAGGCACTCTGAACCTAAACTTAGACGTATATTCAGATCAAAATGTTGAAAGACTCAAAATTTCACTCCAACAATGAGTAGGAATGGAAAGAGAAAGTTGATTGTCAGCTAAAACTTAGTTAATTAGTTGAGGTATGTATTTTTCATCAAAATGTTAAAGGATAGGAATCTTCACTCCAATAAAGGCCTAGAAATAGGGAGATATGGGTAATTGTCAATTGAAATTTAGTTAACTAGTTAAAAAATATATTTTTTTTTAAAAAAATTGTAAAATCCAATATTTATCCTAGCAATTTTTTTATCTAAAAAGAAAAGAAAGAAAGAAAGGCAGAGATAGGTGATCGGATATTGAGACTGAGAGTGAGACAGGGAGGTAGGGCGGCGCCGTAATGGGTGCTGTGTTGCCCACTGCCCTCTGTATTAATTTCCACTGCACCGTACAGGAAATTACCTTTTGACTCTCTGAAATCGAATCTGAGACTCTCTGAAATCGAATCTGAATTCTGATCCATCCCATTCCTCCCACTCCCTCTTCCTTCTCCTCCTCTTTCTATGGCTTTAGCTCTCTGCAGCTCTCGACCGTTCCCCTCTCTATCTCTGCTTTCTCTTTAGCCCATTGGGAAGAGGGAACACAATCCTCCCCCTTCCTTTCCTTAATTTCCCTTCTCCATCTTCACACGCCATATCCCAAATCTCCCTCTCCACACTCTCTTTTTATAAAACCTCACTCCCCAACTTCTCACTCGTTTTTTATTCTTATTATTGTACTCTATGTTAAGGTTATATTAGGATTTAGTGATACTTTTGTCACCCCACTTATCATTTTGTAAGTTCTTTCAACTTTTAGATTTATGGGTAGTTTTTTTTTTGTCAAACAATGATTTATCCATAGTTTAATACTCTATACAGCGGAAAAAGTTTTAGTATTACCCTACTTTTATTCATTATTTACCCTATCAACGTCTTTTTATAGTAATGTGGAGTTTATGAAATAAATTAATATAGTATTTATTAATGTGTCAGATAGTTTTCCACTATATAGTTGTTTAACTTTAACCTTAAATATTCACTTTCTTCAAGTTGGCTCTTATACTAGGATAAGTGTTGCAAATTTTTATCTTCAACTTAGAATGAGAATTGCTTTCTTTTCTTTTTTAACTTCGGATAGACTTTTGTTTAAAGAATTGTGAAAAAAAAAAAAAATTCACGTGTGTTTAATGAACTCTAAAACGTGTATTTGATATAAAATTGATGAAACTTTGATACTAGAGTTGGGTTTTTGTTGAAAGTTTTTGAAAGATTTATTTATTGATGGATTTTGTAGGTTGATTGGGTCTAATTTTGTACAAGTCTTGATTTTTGTTAAAATTTGCAAGTTTAGAAAGATTTTACTTCTCTTTTTATTAGAATTAGTGGATGCATTTAGTTGTAACTAAATAGAAAGGTAAAAAGATAAAAAACTTGACATATTTAGGTAACAATTGAACTTTTTCTCCAAATGTTTTTAAAAATTGTTTGTGTTTTCTTGTAAATTTTTTCTTCTATTAAGATAAGGTTATTCTCGTCGAGGCATTGATCAGTGGATAGAAATATTAATGTAAATATCAGAATCTTACTCATGCCGCAAGTCATTTCATCACAATTTTCAAATTTTGTTTTTAAAATTTAATGGTATGTCAAGATAGGAGTTTGAACTTCCAATATTTTGATAGGAGATATATACTTTAGGATTGATTATACAAAACATCTCTATACGTTGTACTTTGTTTAAAAAATACCTCAATTCTTTCAAAAATTGTAATAATACCCTTGACTTTTTTCACATCTCCACAATAGTATGATATCGTTCACTTTAGGCCTCATATCAATGAAGATGTAGTCTCTCACTTATATATCTGCGATTCTCCTCTTGTCTAGTCAATGTGAAACTTTGTTTGCACTCCTAACAATTCTTCCTTCGAATATATCTCACATGACAATTTTCCTGAGACCCATAACTTTCCACGTGTTCGACATCCAATGATTCTATTGACATTGCTAGGTTAGTTGTATGACTGATACCAATTGTTAAGGGACAACCAACCTTTTTCACATTTCCACAATGGTTTGATATTGTCCACTTTGAGCATAAACCCGTATGGTTTTGCTTTTGGTTTCACCCCAAAAAGCATTATACCAATGTAGATGTTGTCTTTCACGTACATACTTATGATCCTCCCCTTATCTAGTGAATGTGGGACTTTGGTCGCACTCCCAATATAAGAAAATTTAATTAGATGTTTGACAAAAAGTTGAATGTGTGTTAACATATGGATTATGTGGATACAAATTAGCTTATGTGGTGATTTAAGTGCAAAAATGCAGCGTTTTAGAATTGATTTGAAGCTTTAAAATAAAAATAAACATTTTTTAAAATCATAATCAACATTTAAAAAAGTGGGCATAAACAAATGGGATATTGCCTTTTTTCACTTCAGCAACTAAGTAAGTTTGTTTTATATCCACGTAGTCCATACATGAGCAACTATGTCAATTTTTTGTCAAACATCTAACAAATTTTTTTTTAAAAGGTATTTTTAGAAACCTTTAGTAAGGATGAAGGGTATTATTACAACGGATAGAATTCTCATTTTTCAGTTCATAGCAAATAATGCATGTAGATTTTGAATGGATGATATTTAACCGACAAATTTGTGAGATGACTTTTAGTTTTAGAGCTATTCGGTACAAGTCTGTAAGATGAAAAATGAACAGAGGAAAGCATGTCTATATGGTCTACTTTAATTATACTATCAAAATATCTAAGAAAAGATGTAAAAATAAAATTGTAAAGATTAATAAATTGCCGGTTGATATGACATTTTTTAGGTCAAATTCCAAAAGCTTCTTCTCTCCCATGAGAGAGCTCTTAATTTCACTTTTTTTTTAATCTAATTTAATCTCTTTCAAAGTTTGTGCGACATGATGATTTTTATTTTTTTGAGTTCCAAAACATATGGGGTTAGGGTTTAGAACTTTCAATTTTTTTAATTTGAGAGATATATTTTAACTAATTGGACTATGCTCGATTTGATCGAGGATATGACTATTCCTTTTAGGATTTTGATTATTTTCATAAGAATATCACAAGTCATTATAATGTGTGATTATTCATTTATGTTTTAGTTCAATTCTACGCTGTTCTACTATTTTATAGTCTTAATTGATGGTGTTATTTTGTTTTTTTTTTTAAATTTTATTTTAGTAAGCTTGTTGCTGGTGTATACTTAATCTTGCAAAAACCTAGAATGATATATTGGGATAAATATTCTAAGATAGAGACATACTTTAGGAATAGTTACGCTATAATATTTAAAGAATGTTCTAACAAAATATCATCTATTCAACGTCCTTTTCACAAAAAAATCACTCTTGCATGCCAATCCCTTCAAACCTCCAGTTCCCCCCTTTGCATGTCCTTCTTGCCCATAAAAAAAAACACAAGCGAAGGACATGCTTGCAATGTTTTGTCCTTTTTTAACTTTTTACAAAACCACTTTTGAAAAGTAAAGAGGCTTTTTACTAGACGTTGAATGATTCAAACAAGTAAAAAAAAAAAAAAAAAGGCATTTGCTGATGAAAAGAAGTTTTTTTTTTTAAAGGAGTGAATGTTTATTGAAAGAGAGTGCAGGCTTTGCAAAATTAAAAGTAGTAGTGTTCATGCCCAAAATTTATTATCAAAATCATTTATTTTTTTTTAGTTCAACAACATGTGGGGGCGTGGATTCGAACCTCAACCTTTTGGTAGGAAAACTACGCATTTACTAATTGAGCTATACTCAGTTTAACAAAAATCATTTGTTTGATAGCTCATCAAATCTTTAGTTGTCTCTCGATGCTAACAAGAATTAAGTGCATTATTGCAAGTTTTCAGGAATAATTTTTTTAGAACAAAAGAGCAAATCAGAAAGAAAAACCAAACTCAACTCCAATTGGGTAGGTGCCAGTACAAAACTCTAGCGACCCAAGATGGGTAGTCTTCAATCTAGATTCTTGAATACTGGTTCTTCTTTTTTGCATGCACAGCAAAAAATTTAGTCACTTCATTCTACTTGCAATTAATGAGAGGAATTCATTCGACAACCTCATTTCTACACTTTCTGATAATCTCATCCACAATCAATTGGGTTTCATTGTCAAATCTTCGAATATAAGCTTCCATATCATTGTAGAGTCTATTTTGACCCGTGGACGTTGTATGCTCGCCTCCACTATCAAATTTGGTCCCTCTTTAAGTTTCATGGCTTTAGTAAGCTCAACGGGTCTAGGAATTTGCTTAGTTTGTTCGGCAGCCAATAATATAATACTTCACCATTCTCATCACATATATTGTTCCACAGCCAACTCTTTCGTCAAATAACGTTGGTTTCTGTACTTAGTCTATAATACCATTCTACTAAACGTTGTGGTAGTGTTGCACGTCTACCTTGGCTAGTTTTCCATTCCTCTACGTAATTCAGCGCCAGGTGAATGAAGTTGTTCTTTATACTTAGCCAAGTTTCACTTGGCCCCTAATTTCCCAAAAAAAAAAAAAAAAGCTGTAAAAAGAAAATCTCCAAAATATCCAGGTGGTATGATGGGAATTTTAGTTTTCTATTTTTTTTTTTAAATTTAAAAGAGGGAGAAAGAAATAAAATTCCAAAGAAGGAGTGAAAAAGAAAAGAAAATGAAATTAAAGTTTATCCAAAATGAAGGGGAAGAAAGAAGTGAGATATAAAGACAAACTATTCATTCAATATCTGTAGGGTATAAATGAGATTCTATAAATCCAAAAATGTAAACTATTCATTTAATATATTCTGGAAAAAGAAAAAGAAAAAGAAAAAAAAAAAAAAAAAGGAAATAACGATCCGCCGAATCAATTTCTGATTAAAATTAGTACACTCGTGAACGCTGCCATCTTTTCCCCACTGTTTGGGAGAACCAACACACAATCCCCTCCTCAAGTCTAAACACCTACTTCCCTACTAAAATAATTTCTCCTTTTTTTTTCCCTCTTATAAATGTCCTTTTTAACCAAAGTTTTAAATATCGAGATTCACCTAAATGCTTTTTTTTTTTTAATTAAACAATATATTGGAGTGAAGATTTAAATCAACGATCTTTTAATAAAAAATATATATAATGAAATTATTGAAACGTCGATGAAAATATTGATGTGAATGAACATGTTTGAAAAAAAGTAAATAAATAAATAAATCGTAAAAAGAATAGGTAAATTAATAAATAAGCATCTCACTCTTTTTAAATAATAAATTAAAATTTCTTATTATTACCATTTATTTATATATTAGTAATATTTTGTTTATATTTCGTTAAATTTTTACTATAGAGTGAAAATATCGATTCACCTCACTCCTTATATGAATCTCAAACCAAGAGACATATAGAAATGTTGACATGTTAGGAGAAAATTTAAACCCTGGTTTTAACCCTAAACTCAAGCCATTAAATCAATTTTATTCTTATAGTTGTTAAGAACTATAATAATTTACCTGCTTAAATTTTTCATTTCGGTAGTTTTAATTGCTCTTTATGGGGATAAAATATATACCTTTTTTGTATTTCGATTATTTCGTAAATTACATCAAAAATTTCGACATGAAGTGATTTTCTTTTTTCTTTTCTCTACCTTCATTTTTTTTTCCAACAATTGTTGATTCATCATTTTTTCCTAGTAAAGTGATTGTTTACCTAAATCCTCGATTCAATAGACTATAACCTACAAAACTAACCCATCTAAAAATTTAAAAGAACAACTTTAGTACAACATTAATTCCATAAAAATATATTAATACTCAAAATTGGGGATGGGTGGAGTTGTAGAGTTTTCTACATGTAAAGTATTAATTTAGAGCCAACTTAAGCCTAATTTAACTGATGAAGACTTAATTAACTAAATCGTTTAGGATTTGAAACCCCACCAAAAATATAAAGTTGAATTCAAGAAAATAATAATAATAATAATTATTATTATTATTATTATTTAGAAAGGAATATGGAAAAAAAGAAAAAGAAGAAAAACACCTGAATAGTTTTGACGTACAGATGTCCTTGTTTGATTCCCCCAAATACCCTCCAACACCCACAATACTTTTTCTTCTTCTTTAAAACCCAAAACGAAAAAACAAAAAATAAAAGAAAAAAAAATTGTTTGAGATTGTTAGAGTGATAGTGGGTGGACCTCCCGAATCCGAATCCCTTTCTACAACCCCACAGTTAAAAAAGTAAAACCCTCCCAATTACTTTAACCACAGTTAATTCCTTTTCCAACCATGGTTAAATTTCCTTTCCCCCAAGCCCCCGAAGTTTCTATTTAACTCCATCCCCTTGCTCTCCATATCCACCGTCTCTCCATCTTCCCCTTCAGAAGCCACATTTCATTACAACAATGTCATCATCACCCAATTTCCACTCCCTTTTCCTCCATTTCCCAACCTCCATTTTCCCTCAATCCTTTGAAGCTTTACTCTTAACCCTTTTCTTCATAGCCATTTTCGCCTTCTGGCTCCACCCGGGCGGCCTGGCTTGGGCTCTTTCCAAGTCCAAAACCGCTTCCAAAACCGCCATCCCTGGCCCTTCTGGCCTCCCATTCATCGGCTTGCTCCATCTCTTCACTCTCCCATCTCCCCACAGGGCCCTTTCTGACCTCTCCAACAGATTCAAAGCCAACCCTCTAATGGCCTTCTCCGTTGGCCTCACCCGATTCGTCATCTCCTCTAGTCCCAATGTTGCCAAGGAGATTCTGAACAGCCCCTCGTTTGCCAATCGGCCAGTGAAGGAATCCGCGTACGAATTGCTGTTTCATAGAGCAATGGGGTTTGCTCCTTATGGTGAGTATTGGAGGAACTTGCGCCGGATTTCGGCTACTTACATGTTTAGCCCTAAACGGATGGCGGCTTTTGAGGGTTTTAGGAGGGAAGTTGGAGTGAGAATGATGGGGGAGATTGAGAAGTCCATGAGTTTGAAAGGGGATGTTAGGGTTAAGGAGATTCTTCATTTTGGGTCTTTGAACAATGTGATGATGACTGTTTTTGGAAAGTGTTATGAGTTTAATAGTGGAAGAGATGGGATGGAGCTTGAGGAGCTAGTGAGTGAAGGGTATGATTTGCTTGGGATTTTCAACTGGAGTGACCATTTTCCCTTTTTGGGTTGGTTGGATTTGCAAGGGGTGAGAAGAAGGTGCAGATGTTTAGCTTCTAAGGTGAATGTATTTGTGGGAAAAATCATTCAAGAACATAGAATGAGAAGAAAAAATAATCAACAAGAACAAGAAGAATCAGATTCTAATATTAGAGACTTTGTTGATGTTCTTCTTGATTTGGAGAAAGATGAGAAGCTTTCAGATTCTGATATGATTGCTGTTCTTTGGGTATTCCTCTTTCTCCATTACAAATCTTTTAAAACTTTTTAGTTGATTCTTTTTAGGTCACTGAATAATATTATACTATTTCATTGTTGCAATTAGGAAATGATTTTTCGAGGCACTGACACAGTGGCGATTCTTTTGGAATGGATTTTAGCACGAATGGTGTTGCACCCAGAAATCCAAACCAAAGTCCAAACCGAAATCGATTCAGTAATGGGGAAATCAAGAACAGTTTCAGAATCCGACATTCCAAAGCTTCCATTTCTTCAATCTGTAGTGAAAGAGTGTTTGAGAATGCACCCACCAGGGCCACTTCTGTCATGGGCCCGTCTGGCGGTTGAGGACGTGCACGTCGGCGGGAGGCTGATCCCGGCAGGGACGACGGCGATGGTGAACATGTGGGCAATAACCCACGACGGAAAGGTCTGGAAGGAGGCTGAAAAGTTCAAACCAGAGAGGTTTATGGAAGAGGAAGTGAGTGTGATGGGTGGGGATTTGAGATTGGCTCCATTTGGGGCTGGGAGAAGAGTTTGCCCTGGAAAGGCATTGGGATTGGCCACTGTTCATCTCTGGTTGGCTCAGCTTCTTCAAGCTTACAAATGGCTTCCTTCTGATGAAATGGCCATTGATGGAAATGGTGGTGCTGTTGACTTGTCAGAATGCCTTAAACTTTCTCTGGAGATGAAAACTCCATTGGTTTGCAAAGCAGTTGCTAGGGTTGGTTGAAGTAGAAGAGAAGTAGCAGTAGTTGCAGCAGCAGCAGAAGGATTTAGAAGGAGGAAGGCTTTTTTTCTTTTCTTTCAACTTTTTTTGTTTGTTTTGTTTTGTTTTGTTTTTGGGTTTTTTGGGGTCTCTTTGGAGTTCCCAACAGAGAGACTGAGAAGACCCACTTTTGTGTTCCTTTGAAGTGTGGTTCAGAGTGGTTGTGGTTAGGGTTTAGAGGGTCAGTTTCAAAGCCCATGTGGTTGATGATATGTTTCGCTTTCTTACTCAACGAATCTTATGATGATGTTTAACAGAAAGAAAAAAAACCCTTTATTCTCTTTTCTTTCTCTGTGGAAGTTGTTGTCTTCATTCATTATTTTATTGTTATATTGTGTCGTTGGGGACAAATTATCGAGGAGGTCGTTACAATGTGGTTGGTTAGTTTTATATTGTTGGATTTATAAAAGATTATCAGGAATGAGGAAGATCAATCGAACGATAATTAAAAGCCTATCATGTTGTAGTGGAATAATTTTTTGTTGTTATGGTGTCAAAAGTTAATTAGAAATGACATTGATTCTTTCTTTCACTATACATGATATACCAAATCAAGGAGAAATTTCTAATTAAACATTAAGATGATGAGATTGAGACTGAAATTTAATACACAAACAAAAAATGATGATGATAATAATAATAAATGGATGATTTTTGTGTCTTTTCTAGGGTTTTGGTTGGTGGTTTGTGTCCATGCATGTCGCACCACATGACAATTTTTTTTTTTAAAGAATGAGGTAAGGAACTTTGTTGGATACATTATCTTTTTGAAAAATGGATTGGGTGTTGTATGAAATAAAAACATTAGACTTTGTCAAAGTTTATGAGAGTATATTAGTTTTGTAAATTTCATAGAAAATTTTAAAATATCATATTTCATTAATTGTCGAAGACTTGTCTTTCATTTCGAACGTCATAACTCATTAAGCTACAAAAATTTTAACGTTATCGGGGTCGTATAAGCCTTTTGAATAATTTAAAGATAAATGATAAATTTATGGTTATACCAAATTTATTTATATAATATCACAAATGTTGAATCGGGGATTCAATATTTTGACCATGAGGTCATAAATATTCGACTGATTCTTTAAGATATATGGGTTGTACTCTATATATATATATATTAGTTTAGAGTATGATTGAAATAATGGGTCAAATATGATGAACATGATTTGAATAATAATTAAAAACAAGTTGAGTTTGAAGAGTGAAAGTTAAAAAAGGAATGGAATGGATGGGAAGGAATGAGAAATAATGTTGAACTGAAGATGATGATGAGCCAAAAGGGATTCCCAAAACAAAAGAAAGTGGAATTGGATTCTTAGAAGTTTTTTTTTTTTTTTTTGGCATAAAAATCTTTGCTCCTTTCATTTCTGATTCTTGCAAAAGAATATATGTAAATGAATATAGATCCCACACCTCCTCCCAATCATACAAGAACAAGAATCCACTCTCCATCACAAATAATTACAACACCCAAATTATTCAATTTCAAAATTCTAAAAATAAAATGAGTACTCCAAATTTATAGTACTAAAAATCTTCCAAGTTTTGTCTCCACAGATATTTCATATGGAAATACACTACTATAATAATCAATAACATTTTAGACAACTTAAATTAATTGCATCCTAATCTATTTAGAAAATAGTTATTTGTCCTTCAAATAGATAGACGACATATAAGTCTAGCTATTAGTAACCACACTCAATTAGTAAAGTTTTTATTTCAGTTGTGCCTTTGTCGAGAAAGAAAAGTAAGAGACAGGACAGAAACCCTAAGTAAAAAAAAAGTAGAAAATTAGAATAACTGATGATGTAATATTCGCGAGATATTTTTCAGTAACTTAATCTAACTCGGGTTAAGATATAGTTTCATGAGTTTAAAAGAAATATATATGTGTGTGTATGGTAGGTGAAATAATGGTAACTTATTTTTTTTTTTTCTTTGGTGAAAAGGAATAGAAGTAATGGGGGAAAAGGTAGGCACCTTTTTTCCTCCCTTAGGTAAAAACTTGGATGCAAATGATATTTGGATATCCAAACCATCACTTTTTGTGCAGCCAACAAGTGGAAGTCCCTTTCTTTCCATTAATTTTTTTTTTTTAAATTTTAATTTTAATTTATCATCAATTGATTCTCATCCCCATAAATTATTCATAGCCACCCCATATTTCTTGTTTGATTCTTCAAGTATTCCCAATTCATTTCTACACATAAACTCTACTCTCACATTTGCCCCTCTCTCCCTTTTTTAGTCATTTTCTCTTTTACACATCTTTTGGTAATCATCTTTAGGTTTGTATTTTCTATACAAAGTCTCTATCGGAATTTAGGATCTGAATTAGATCTCGATAAGATAAAATGAATCGAATGATCCTTTTCATGATATCCTCTTATGCACAAAAGTAATAGTCTACTCTTAGTGTGCGTTTTATATGACTTTTAAACTACTTATAGATTAAAAAAAAGTGTTTGGTTAAAAAATTTTAAGAATGCTTTTAACTCATTATAATTGTGTTTTAAAATTTTAATAATTAAAAGTTGTTCGAAATACTCTAAAAACAGATAAAAATAACGTAAGGTACTTTCAGATAAAGTTTTTAACTAATTTTTTTTTCTTTTTTCTTTTTTTTAAATTAAGTGCATTTCATTTCACTTAAAAATATATTTTTTTAGTGTATTTAGATTTTGTGCAAATTATTAGATTATTAGTTAAAAGAATTGCAAAAAGCATTATCACACAAAACAAAATAATGGGTCATGTGTAAAAGTATATGTACAACTAAGAGAGAATTTACTTTAATTAATGCAATGCAATTTAGCTCCATGATGATGCCCAAAAAAATTTACTTTACACCTGTTGAACAGAAATAAAAGTTTAAAGTAAGTGATACTCTAGATGTTATAGACCATATATTTAGGATATCAATCAATATTCTTCATCCTCAATCATTATATCATATAAGTTTCCATTATACTAATCTTCTATTAGGTTGATATGTTTGAACATATAAAATTGGCATATTTCTTCTTTTTTTTTTTTTAATTGAATTTAATTAGTAAAACTTACAAAGAAAATTATGAGGTCTTAATCATGAGCAATCCACTATCATAACCAAGAATGGAGCACCCATTTCCATTTTGAACACAATTTTTCTTTAAACATGTTGATCAAAGTGATAAATCTAGCAAAATAAAAATTTTGGAAAAGTTTTTGTTTTTTTTTTTCCTTCTGAATCTAACAATAACATGTGGAGGTAGGGATTCGACCCTACAACTTTTTAATCGAGAAGATATGTCTTAACCAATTGAACTATGTTCGATTTGGCAAAATATAGGAAATGTTGTTCATATACTTTTGAAAAAGCACTTATATATGTATTAACATTTATTAATTGCACTTGTCATACTGAACT
>JAOANK020000030.1:692108-704721 GCA_026257165.2 Telfairia occidentalis | reverse complement strand
CAATAACTTAAAACTCTTGTTATCTCCAAGAACTAGCCTTGGTATGGGTGAAACCTTCTGAGGATTAGTGGGTTGGAAGATGAGCATGATGCAAAGAGTGCCCCCTAATGCGATGGTTTTTCAAAAAATGAAGTAAAACAAACAGGTTTATGGTTTATGGACTCCAATATTTCCCTTTAGCCACTTATCCCTTTAATGAACCAATACAAAGTGGTACTGTATTTGGAAGGACTGTGATTAGAGAAATCGTAAAGTATTTCTGCTTTCCTAGTGAAGAAACTAACACGTATGTCGTAAACTGTTCTATTTATGTTGAAGAGTAACTAATCATGATGAATTTGTTACACTTCTACGAAGATTAAATATGTGGTCTATGTTTACTGGGTGATAACTTATCTGTGACCTTTATTAACTGCTTAGTACCGCATAGCTTGTTTCGTTTTCTGTCTTCAAACTAAAATTGAAGTGCTATCACTTTTGGTGAATGTAGCATATTGTTTTCTTGCACTATCTGCTAAGTAAAAGTCACTTTTCTTCTTCAGTATTCAAAACCACCACCAGTGCAATTTCCAACTTAAGCTAGAATTGGTATTGTGCTTATTTTCTTGAAGTACCGTTGTATCTGCTTGGAATGAATGATAATCCCCAATTTGGTACAGATGATTTGCCCTTTGAATTTAGGGCACTGGAGCTGGCGTTGGAACTTACTTGCTTGTTTCTTGACACTCAGGTATTTCTTTAAGTAAAGGTACAATTAAGTATCAGGAGATAGAATGCTTCATGTTTGTCCCTTGAATTTGTATTTTGATATCAGCCAAATGGTCAAAAAAGGTATATTTTTGCCACTGCTCACAAAACATCTGATGGGAAAAGAATTAAGTTTTAGGTCTTAACCATGAGAGTGCATACTCCTTTGGTTTCAGAGCATTTAAAGGATCTAAAGCTTCTCCCACTCCTAGGCCCAGCCCCCTGTTATGCCAATATGCATTTTTTTGTAGCTATTTTGTCTGCTTGGAGAGCTATTTTATAATCTCGAACGAGTCAGCTGGACGAGGCATCTTGCCTTCCTTTTCCAAGTAAACCTGTCCTGCTGCATTGGTTAACCATGAACTTTGAGATCTAGACAGCTATGGCATGTCTTGAAGTTCAGTGCTGAATAATATACTCTTTGCCTCAAATTAGTGCAGCCAGAGAGTACAAGTGTTTCGCTTCGGTTTTAGTCAGTTTGATGATTGCTTTTACCAGTTCAGTCGACCCTGATGCATTAATATAAAAAATAAAAACCAACATTGAAACCCTTTTTTAATAAAATGAAATGACCAAATTGACCGACTGAACCAATCCGCTTACACCCCTAGAGGGAAAGTTTACAAAGTATCCCTTTCTAATTCATAAGTTCTAGCAATAGCAATTGGTGGATGCAGATTCATTCCTGGAATTAAGTACTTCTAAACTATGAATTCTTATTCCTAAAGATCCTCGGTCTTTGAACTCCTTTAAAGCTTGTTGAAGTATATGAAGTAGTCATTGTCAGGAACCTTATACCTAGAGATTCTCGAGTTCAACAGGTGAAGGAGATGGAAATAGAGATATACCCTCTGCTGGATGATTTAGCATCTTCAATAAACACCCTTAATCTCGAAAGAGTTCGAAGATTTAAAGGCAACCTCCTCACCTTGACTCAACAAGTGCAAAAGGTAAATACGCCAGAATTTCGTCATCTTTTGCAACTATGTTTTTATCATGTCATTGCATCGCGCATATATATATATATCATGTCACATACCAGGTCCGCGATGAAATTGAACATCTGATGGATGATGATGGGGATATGGCTGAGATGTATCTAACAGAGAAGAAACAAAGATTGGAGGCTAATATCCGAAGTAACTTATATCTCGAAACTAGTTTCTTTGGGAAACAACTACCAAAATCAGTTCCTGTTTCGCCGGTGGGTTCTACCAATGGAAGTCATAAATTACAAAGGGCATTTAGCAGTATTGTGCACTCCAGCAGCTTGATGAGTTCATCGAACAGCAGAGATAACATCGAACAATTGGAAATGTTGCTCGAAGCATACTTCGTGGTCATTGACGACATGCTCAGTAAATTGTTATCGGTATGATATATTTTCACTTCTTCAGAACATATCCAATCTTTTCAGTTCACAAACTTAGTGTAACTTTTCTTATCAAATGAATTTGCTTTTTCAATCACTTCTCCAACAACATATTGCTGACCAATCCACTGAAATGATCATTTACATGATTTCCCAGTTTAATTATGTGATTCTTAGCCAACACCCATGAATGCTAATATTGAATCTTTTTTCATGAATGATGCAGCTCAAAGAATCTATCGACGACACTGAGGATCTGATCAACATTAAACTGGTAAAATTCTGTACTGATTGCTAATCTCGGTTTTCTTTTCTTTTCGGTTAGCTAATCACATGGAAATGCAAGAATGAAAGCAATTTGGAGCTTATTTCTTTGTGGATGAACAGGGCAACGTTCAGAACCAGCTGATACAATTCCAGTTGCTTTTTACTGCAGCTACATTCTTGGCTACGATGTTTGCAGCTTTAACCGCAGTCTTTGGCATGAATTTTATCGACGACGTCTTCCACCACCCGACTAATTTCCATTGGATAGTTTACTTGACCTTGATTGCCTGTGGCCTTGTGTATTTATCTTTTCTACTCTATTTTAGGTACAAGAAAATCTTCCCATTGTAATTGAGCTGCAGAATTTACCTCTGCAAATGAAAATATAGGCTTTGAAAATGGTATGTCATATACGTGTATACTGGTTTCAATGAAAATCATATTTGTGTGAAAACTAGTTTGTTTCAAATTATTGTTTTACATTTTTAGTGGTCTTTGTGTGTTTGAGAACGTTTCATCACAAATAATTCACCAAAAGTCATAATTTTTTTTCTTAAATATGTTACTCGAATGTGATAAAAGTTGATCATTATAATCGCACACAAGAACCTTGAAGAAACCCTAAATGAAGGTTTGGTAATATGGGCAATTTAGGATTTAAAGTCAAACCTATATTTGATATAAGAACTTTATTTATTTAGGCTTATAAAATATATCATGAGTGTGTTTTAGTTAAACTATTGTGGGATTGGGAAATCAAAATACCGACCTTTACGATAATAATACATATATTGTCTATTGAACTATACTCAGATTGATAAATATATTATATATTTACACCATTACACAAACTAGCCCACATGCCCAAATTCATAATAAGTACAAGCCAAACATCAGTGGTGGATCTAGGATTTTCAGTCAGAAGGGACACCAAACAAAAAAATAAATAAAAATATTTATAAATAGGCACGCAATGGGATTTGAACCCATGTCCTAGGGCACACACTTTTCCAAGTCATTTTTACCACTGAACTACCAGTTGAATTGATTATTAGTTTGGATTTTTATATATATATATATATATATATATATAATGAAATAATTCTTCATAAATCCGCCCTAGCCAAACATCTTTATATCAAGCTAAATCTGAAATGTCATTAGATAGGTGCTTTTGTGGTTGAAACTAAGACAGAAAATGGTACTTAATCCAATATTACAATATTAGATAGTTGCTTTGTCCTTCATATAATTTATGTGTATACAATGAAAGCTTCGGTTGGTTGGACTGGCAAAAAACTGAAACCTGCTAAAAGGGCTTATTGTTGGTAACATGTAGATGGCGATACAGCATAGTGTCAAACTGTAAGCAGAGAGAGATCTTGTACCTTCTCATTGAATGGCCGCAGTATTATGAAGCCAGTGTCGTTCTGGGGCAACTATCAACTGTACAGGCTAAAATGTCCCTATAATCCCTTGATATTCTGAAAGAATCATAAACCTTTCCATCACTGCTCTTCTTGTACTCAAACAATAGGTTTGAATGGTCAAATGCAGTAAGCTTGACAAATCCATAATCATAATCTCTGTAAATACTCCATTTTGTTTGGAGTGAGATAAATGGTGAAAGACTTGCTCCTCCACCACCAGCAACAACATGAATTGTTCCATTCAAGGTGCCCTTGTAGTCGTTTTTCTCCTCATTGGTACAAATATTCTGTGCCCAAAAATGGAAGCTGTGTTAAATAGGACTCAAATCTTCTAGTATCTTGATGATTGTACTTATTATATAGTCAATGTTCGAACCCACAACCTTTTGATCGGAGAGTTATGTTTAAATCAATTGAGTTATGCTCAGGTTGGCCATTATATTGTCAATGTCAGTTACAAATTAATAACGATATGAAGAGTGAAACAGAGACGATAACTGGGTTGCCGGGCTTAAGTATTAAATAGCTCAACTCTGTTGGATCTACATCACAATAGCTGATTACTTTCATTGGTACCATTCTAAAAAAACATCAATCGGGCCAACAAAGACCAAGTTAAAACGTAAAAGGCATTGCAATGTTAGAAAAATCAAGCAATCTTTCATAGCTGCGGGAGAAAAACAAGAAAGTAAGATGAAGCTGTTTTCAGATGCAAAGAAGTCCTTGCTTAGCTGAAACTTTTCTAAGTGAAAATGAATAGCTTTGTTACAAACTGAATTGAGTTATTCTTAGATTTGAACAGGAGTGGCTTTGAGCCCTGACCTTAAAGTGACCACTCAAGCACTAAATGAACTTGAATCATCAAACACGGTTAAGGCCTACTGTCAAGGTGGTCACAACTTTTAAATTTGCAATTTAGGAATCTGTTCTCCTTTATTAGCAAACTTTCATGATAATCGAAAATGATATATGTATATTTCCTTGTTAAACAAAGGCAAACATCACCGAAAAAAAACTTGATTACGGAAGAATTCAAGAATACCTGGTAGATGGGACATGTTCTCTCGTAACTATGCACATGACCATATACAGCAAGATCAACCTTATATTTCTGCCAGAGACTTTGAAGGCTCTCACGGCCCATTGGTTCTGAAGATGATCCTTGTTCTGCATAAAATGTGCAAGAAGAGTAACCCAACACACGATGTGCCAGAAAAATTAGCCATGGTTGCTTTTGCCTATCAACAGATGCCAGACAGTGTTCAATGAACCTATATTGTTCTGTTCCCTCTCTCCAGTCAAGCTCTGTGTTGGCAACACAGAAACGAAACATACCATAGTCTGTGGCATACCTGATGTAATAGGATGAATATGTTCAACCGAGGAATTGTGCATTAAAATCTTGAGAACAATGAAAATATAGCACAAATATGTGTTAATAAAGCCATTATTATATTTCAGTTATTTACTTTACATATTTAAATATGTTAAAAGGAAAAGTCTCAGAGAATGTTCTCCTACGGTGTGAACAACCACAATTAAAGAGCAGCTCCACATGCAACACAAAAGACAGAAGTGAAAGGCTGAAAGCTAATTAAATCTACCCGGAAGTTATCATAACAAGTTTCATTACCAAAACTTGGCCCGATTCTCAGCAGGGACATAAAACATATTTTGAGCCACTACACCGCATTCTCCCCCTGAATCCATGGTGTCGTAGAAGGATCCACTCCCCGGCCAGTCACGCTCATGATTACCACTAAAACAACATATGATCAGTTAATAAAATAAACAAGAAAAACTACCTGCCAGACAATGTGTAATCCATTTAGGGAAGAAAGTACCTAGCAATCATGTAAGGTACTGTTGATGCAATTGGCCCAATCTGTGCAGTAAATTGGTCCCACTGTGAAAGGTATCCATTTGCATAACATATATCTCCAATGTGGAAAACAATATCAATATTTTTCAAATCTTGGATAAACTGTCTAGTAGTATTGAGAGAGCCACGTTGGAAATTGTTGAATTCATTAGAGCCATCGGCTTCATCCTGTGTAAAATAGTACATAAAGAAAAGTTCTAAAGACTTTAAATAGTCATGAATTGAATGAAATAAATTATGTGTGCCAGAAGGTGTGCAAATAAAATAATGGTTGCTATAGAACTTTTTGTTTGAACTTGTTTGCTAAGCATATAATTGAATGAGCAATTGAACATGCTCCATTTCCAATTTAACCATGAACCTTTGTCAGGATGTTGCCGCATTCACAAAATTCGTAGATTGCATAATTTTTTTAAAAATATATTTTTTATGATTTTAATTAAATCGAATGATTGAGAAGCCAAAATTCAATGTCTGACTTTGTAACTAATATATGTGCTGAAGGTCCTTCGCATGTTTCTGCCTTCATTTTTCAAAAACTACACGTCATACTGTTATTGTATCCATACCATAATTTAGGAAACATTTACTAAAATGTGATCTTTTGTATACTAAGAATTTACTAAATTATGTACTTAATCTTAGTGAGTTTATCATTATTATGGTTCTAGGACTTGTAAATGTAAAAATTTAGCAAAAGATCCAAACCTTTCCCATGTCGCCGAAAATGACAACCCTTTGTAACGAATTTTGACCAGGATAAGGCGAGGCTCTGAACTTATATGTTGAGCTCCAAATGTATGTGCCGTTGGTTAATCTATGCCCCAACTTGTATGTATACCTGCATAGTAAGTGTATCGAAACTTTAACAGTATGCAGTAAGTAAAATCCAATAGTAATCGCTTCATGTAATAAACCAGCTGTGAGCATATTGCCTATCTGATCCAATGGTGGTGATTAAACCGAGAGAAACTTGCAAATTCTTGGCCACCTTGGAAATAGGCTAATAGCTATAGACCAGATTCAAATAATTCTACCTAGTTTACGAGGTTTGTTCAATCTCCTTAAGTGGTAATTGGTACTATTATCCAGGGTGTAGAAAAAATCAACCTCACAGAAGAACTCAGCCTTCAAACTGAGTACCTTTCATATGCATCTCAACAGTATAAATAGTCTTACATATCTTTATTGCATTTGGGGCTATTTAACGGGATGATCTACAGCTAATATTAATAGGAATGGCAATTTGGAATTGATATAACTTACTCTTGGTTGGGCCACAATTCCTTAAGAAAACTGGTGTGTATAAATCCGGGGTCCCGCCATCCCTCTGACCTTGCAGGTGCACCTAAGAATATAATCGATGAGATGAAATGTATTTTAAACAAAAAATGAAATTAGAAAATAAAAGTACATATAATGTTTCCCTGAAATAATACTAAAGGTCGCATATCTAAGAAAAACGAAAAATACTCCAAATTATGACTATATCGTACTTGATAAACAACAAATATTGCCAACCTCCCATATAATCAGATTCTTTTACACATTATGTCGGTTACATCATTGCATAGGTGTTGCATGAATAATTATGTTCGTGTAAGTAGCTGTAGCAGATGTAGATTCAAGGAAGTTTCGTACCACACATGCTGTTACGATCAAAAGTCAGTGTTCCTGCTGGGGATTGTTTGAGGTCGTTTCCATTTTGACCCCACTCAACAAAAGGTTCCGCCTCATTAATTCCGTATCCACTTGTCCATGTCACAGTCATCTGAGTATCAATGGTTAAACCATATCATCTTCATATAGATTTTACCAACAAATCCAAGGCATGAGCGATGATCAAAAACGTCATCAACATGTATATATGGAAGCATGCAATAGAGCTGGTAAACTAAGCAGTTCTGAGAAAAAAAAGGGCTAGCTCGTACTTACTTCATTCCAAATTTTTCCTTGTGCCAAGCGTGGGTAAAGTGGTGCATCAGGATTTGCAAAAGTTACTCGGTTTGATATCGCCACCACCTTTGGCTAATTATATGAAAAGGGAAAGAATAAGATACAATGTAAGCAAACAAAATCCCCAAAATGTTCGCCAGGGTAAATGCAAGTATAAACATTGCTAGAAGGAAGCAAGTGAACATTGGCTGACATCGATGATTGTATGTTGATACGATCAAATAGTTGAGTGCATGTGACAAATTGTCTGGTACGTGCACAATGATATGAGAGAAACCAGACAGATTAACATAAAACATTGAGCCACAGATTTAAAAAAAACAAAAAAATTGTTTGTTGGAAATGGGATCAAATTTGTTGCCTTTAGATATTATGAATCGGTGCAGAAAAAACACAATAAAAAACGGCATACTTTTGATAAACCACCAGAAAATAATGCGAAAGAGAAGTCCGCTCTCTGGTTTATCAGCTGAAGTTTCAAAAGCCCTCGTCCAGTAGTTTTGTACTTGGAATTTGTGTAATTTGCATACAGAAACTGCAATAAAGTTCATATAATTTGTTGGTTATTAAACTCTCTACACTGCAAAGAGAGGCTAATAACAGACGCAAGTCACACAACTACATGAAAATCAAGTGAAAAGACCTTGATAGGCGCAGAACACAGTGATGGCGGATATACCCTTGGATTCTCCACAGAGCAGGTGGAAGAACTGAAACAGATCAACAAAATTTTCCATTCAATGCATGAAATAACCATACTAGCATAAAATAACAAGAAAAGTGCTCAGGGAACTCCAGGAATCAATTGAAACCGAATGCAGATGAGATAGGCGTGTGCAAAAGAGTATAAACCTGAAATTGGCAGGAGAAAATACTCCAATCCAATCATTAGAGGACGGGTCTGGAGAACTATACTCCAGCGTCACCCATTCTGTATTCTCCCCCTGTAACAGAAAATAGACTTCCTCAATCAAAACTAACGTTTATAACAAATACATGTAAACTTGTAAGATTGGCATTTCTATAGAGTTATAAACACGATCAGCAATGAATTAGAACCAAACATAGGGCCGTGAAGCATGCCTTCAGTCCAAGAACCGATGGAGAGGCTTTAACATTAGCATGTTCATCAAGAGCAAATGTAGTTTTATGAATGGCAATTTTGGAGAGAGGATGGTCTCCATGTGATTTGATTTGTTGTAGTGTCGCTAAAACCCATAATACTGTCAGGCAAACAAATTGCAGAAGTCTCATCACACCCAACATTTGAACTGAACCAAAGAACCAGAAATGAAATCGGTAAGAAGATTTTAGCAAACTCCTTGCGAAAATGACCATATAAATAATCCATCAGCAATGACAGAAAGTGGAAAACAGCTCAACATGACATCCACTGTAAGGAAATTCAACAAACACTGCAAGTTGCCTTCGCCCTCGAAAAGCAGTTCAAGTCGGTATATAAGAAAAAACTCGATAATCCCCCACTTGAAAACAATATATGATTTCGAAGTCAAAGTCCACAAGCTCTCGAGTACTTAAAGTTAATCACTCTAAAAGCGAACTTAAAAGTCATATTCCATAAACTAAAATTAGATATAGTTAAAGAAAAGCGCTGGATAAGTACCTGCAGAAGAACTAAACTCCGAGAGATCCGAATTCGGATTTCACAAAACTTGAAGTGCTGGAAACTGCTTGCAGACGATTATCGACGAGTAAGTGGGTCGATCGATTTCGAATTCAAATGGAGCGGATGATGAGAAACAGCCATTAATAAAGAGTTTAAATACTTGGAAAAGCATAAGGAATCTTGCAAGTAGATTCCTGTCATCCCCGTTTCTTACACTGCGATTGCGAGTTTTACGTCGCCGGAGCGTCGCCGCCGGGATCGGACTTGTCTCGGAGTAAATTTCACTTTTACAATTTTACGCGCAGACGCCATTTAGTTAATTAAGTTGTTTTTTTTAAATAATAATAATTTTTTTATAGTTTAAAAAATCAATTTTTAACCCTAAATTTTGACAAGTTTTTATCAAATTGTACCATCAACTTATATAAGTGTTACTTTTTTATTTCTATTCAGTTTTCGCTAATTTACTCACTATTTAAAAGTCATGTAACAAACTCAAATAATTCACTAATTTAATGAAATTCAAGTGTTGTACCAATTTAAGTTTAATTCATTCATAAAATTGACCGACTATAATGTTATTTTTGTCTAAATTCTATCAATTTCATACTTATTTTATGATTTATTAGATGTACATAAAAATTACTTTTTCAAAAGAATTTTCACCTGCCCTGTATGGAAAATTAACCCAAAAACTAATTTCCATTTAGTATTGGTTATTTAGATGATCACTCCGGGCAATAACCTTTCCAGTTTTAAGGTATGGAGTCATCAAAACTAAAATCTACCGTAAAGTAAAAACTGTAATATTTTGTAACGTCTAAAGCAAAGATTGCAATAATTATCAATGTTTACGGTGTAATTTGATGAATGGTAAAGTTTATGATAAAAAAATTATACACTTTGTCAAGTTTAAGGTTGAAATTGTTATTTTTTATAAAAAATAAATAAATTATATGTAAATAACAAGTTGATAATTAAATTAGATAGTCAATCCAAGCATAATTTTATTACCATTTCTAAAGTTGATGTTGGATCATTTATTTCGTAATTTTTAATAAAAAAGACAATTAAATTATATCTTTTATTTAAAAATAATAATTAAAATATATTATAATTTTGAAAACATAAAAAAAAAAAATTAAAATGATGGTGGATTGCATCATGAAGGGTCAAGGCGAAGAAATGATTGGTTGTTTTAGTGGATACAATACAATCCTTTTAAGGAAAGTTATTCGGGTGCATCGATTGATCAACATGAAAGAACTCAAAAAAAAAATTATTATTATTATTATTATTTTCGATTTTATTTTCTAAACAATCCAATGTTTACTTTATAGGATGGCAAACTAATGCAAAAGAAAAATTATTTTTATGTTAGGATCATTTGCCAAAATTGGTCAGTCAAATTTGTACTTCCGTCCTAGTGTTGCTCGAAATTCTTTAATCAATACTAAAAAAATATATATTAAAAATTTGTTGTATACGATGGTTGATTACGATGGTGTACAAATTTTTATTGGTAGGTAGGTGCAGTTACTTTTATAAACTAGAAAGGTCTTCACAATTTGCACTCCCCATTATCGCTTTTGATGAGTTTGCTAATGGCAAATTATCGAGTTTTGATGTGAATGAAAATTAATGTTCTTCTTGTACTCTTTGCTTATCCTCATTAGAAGCCTTTTGTATTCATTTTGTTTACATTTCTTTAGCCCAGACATTCTATATATTTTATAGATATGGTAAGAGATTAAATTATACATTTTACGATAATATTATGTCACTTATAATAATTTTATCATTGTACTTATAGAAATGAATTTTATAGTCTGTAAAGAGTAGTAAGTAAACAATAATAAAACTCAAAACAAAATAAAATGAACAATGATAATCTTAATAAAAAATTATTAATTTCATGTTGTATGCATCTAATTAAGTTAGGCATTATAAATTTAATCTTATAGTTCATTAAAGCAATCTAAACAAAAAAAAAATTATACTTTTTTATTACTTATTTTTAATTAAGTTAGGGGTTATAAGTTTAATATTATCTGTGAAGTAATATTTTGTTACAAATAAATTAATCTTTGACGAGCATGACTTAATTAATTGAGATATTTACAGATAATCCATAAGTTTTTTCAACGTTGCGAACCCGCGAAACCCATTGGAAGGAGTTTCACCATTGACGAAAGGCGCAGCTCTAAATTCGAAGTTCATTGGAATTCTGATCTCCAGTTGTTGAAATCTGGTGGTGAGCTCAGTTTTCCATATCTGGGAAGCTCGATTGATTGGACGTGTCTACTTGCTTTCCGTTCTGAGGTCTGAAACATTTTCTTTAATGCAATTCCGACGAATTGTAACTATTTAGTTTTAGAGCGATTCATTTGATTGAGTTGAATTAGAGTCGAGCTTCGAATCGCATATCAGATGGGTCGGAGAAGTCTTCAGTCAGAGGTGGTCTTGGAAGAATGGAATGGTTCTTCTTCATCGGAGCTACGGAAGACTGCCACCATAACCGCTTCTCCTTCCCTCTCCATCGAAAGGCACTCTTCTGATTCCCTCCCCCTCTCAGATTCCACTAACTTCTTTCGAAATTGCTCAATTGATATTTCCTCGTTTATCTTCAATCTGTAGATCGGGTTCCCGTTTCAGACACGTGGGGAGACGATTCTTTGACGCGTTCGTACCGGAGGCAAGTTTGTGTTTAGATTTGTATGACTCTACGAAGTGTTCTTTTGTTTGCTTCCTTTCTTTATTATCAACTTTTTTTTCGTTTAATTGCAGGGGTTTCCAAGCAGTGTGACCCCTGATTACGTTCCTTTTCAAATATGGGACTCATTGCAGGTAAAAGTAAAATGTACTTGTTTTCCATTAGGCATTCTAATGCTACGTGCAGTAATCTTTCCCAATGAAATGTAGTGAGTTATGAGTTTCCTGCTCTTTCAGGGTCTGTCAACTTATATAAGGACCATGCTCTCTACCCAAGTAAGAGCTATTTTTAATTTTTTTTTCCACGTGCAGTTCAGTTTCTTCCAATTTAAATATCTATATTTATGCCTAATCTTTCCCAGGCTCTCCTGAGTGCCATTGGGGTGGGAGAGCAATCAGCAACTGTCATTGGCGCCACATTTCAGGTAAAATTGTAATGTAACTTTCAGTAGTTGATCTTATGTTTTTGTGGCTTGGGAGAAAATAGATTCGTGTAATGAATGTGCTGATAGTTAATGAATTTTTTTAACATTGCAACTCCTTCAGTGGTTTTTGAGGGATCTAACTGGAATGCTTGGAGGTATCTTATTCACATTTTACCAGGTATGCTATTCTCTTCC
>JAOANK020000030.1:676981-690471 GCA_026257165.2 Telfairia occidentalis | reverse complement strand
AATAGAAAATCACCCCTGAACCAATCGGTAATCGATAATCGATAATCATGGGTTGACCTAATAGTCAATAAGGGCCAATGTAAATTGTAAAAGACTTCTAGGGAATGAGTTCAAGCCATGGTAACCACGTACTTAGGATTTAATATTCTATGAGTTTCTTTGGCAACCAAATATGGTAAGATCAGACAGTTGCCCCATGAGAATAGTCGTAGTGTGCGTAAGTTGGCCGGACTCTCATGGAAAAAAAAACTAATGGGTAATTGATAAATCATATAAAATTCAACCAACCGAACACCCAAAATTTGATTCAAAATGTGAACCCCAATACCAGAACGTTTACTTCTTGCTAAAAATACATCCAATACAGCTCGAAGAACTGGTACCGGAAAACTTTCCTCGTCTATTCACAAAGACATCCCTAGTTAGCCAAAAATCTTTAGGAAAATGGAAACTCAAGAGAAAAGGAGGGTATTTAACTTTTCAAGGTATTTAAGTTCATGGTTAAATTTGTGATAAAATTAGAACTTGAAGGTTAAATTTGACTCACCTAGCTAAATTGAGGGTAAAAAATGATTTTCCCCCTAAGTAACATATTAATTCTTTTAAATGGTTGTTGGTGGTTAGGATGAACACGTGCTGGTATACTAATGGATGATTATGCATTCAACAGCAAATAAGCATGGATTTTGGACTTAATTTCTTAATTAATTGGATGCAAACCTTAATGCTAACTATAGATTTTAATCCAAATCAGCTGGTGTGGCAAGTGGAGCTA
The DNA here is from genome assembly GCA_026257165.2 of Telfairia occidentalis. Classification (NCBI taxonomy): domain Eukaryota; kingdom Viridiplantae; phylum Streptophyta; class Magnoliopsida; order Cucurbitales; family Cucurbitaceae; genus Telfairia; species Telfairia occidentalis. Next base: position 689,696 of record JAOANK020000030.1, on the reverse strand, counting down.
CTAGAGCTGCTTTAACACAACATTTTGCCCTTCAGAATAATGCTGCTGATATATCTGCCAAGGTATAGAGTAAGCCACTTTCCAGGTGCAGAATGAACTCTGATCCAGATATCTGGTAATGACAATTGTCACTCTTGCGTCAATAGGAAGGAAGTCAAGAAACAGTAGCAACAATGATAGGCATGGCGATCGGTATGCTTCTTGCTCGTTTCACCATGGGATGTTCGCTGGCCATTTGGCTTTCTTTTCTATCCCTCACTTTATTCCACATGTATGGTGAGTTCTTTGATGAATGCTGAGTCGGTACCTGTCAGAGATAAATATGTTATATGCTTGCTTGAATTAATGCCCAGGTTTATAGTATATATTAATGTGACATTTAATTTTTTAATTTCTGAAAATGATAAGATTTAAAATTTTACAACATCATCTCTTATCAACATGTTGTAAAATTTTCTTAATAGGCTTATATTTACCACATGACAACAATTAAGATATCTCTACCTTCTCTAAGAGGTTGTAGGTTCAAATCTCTATCCTAAATGTGTTGTCAGATCCTCAAAACAGGCTTTTAGGTTCAAACTAATGTTTATTTATCTCCATGAAGAGAAAAAATATGGAGAACATATGTTTATGCAGTCATGGCAGATATCATGCGTGCCTAGGTGTGTAACAATTCGTAAAATTCTGCTTGTAACTTTGTGCAGCAAATTACAAGGCTGTTTGTTGCCTTTCCTTGACTTCACTCAACCCTCAGAGGTGTTCAATAGCTTTGCAGCATTTTATTCAGAATGGCCAAGGTGATGCCTAATGTCTTTATTCTATGAAGTGACTACTATTGCTGATTTTGATTCATTTTGTGGATGGTTCATGTGCCATTTGTATGTACGCGTATACACTGTAAATTCAATTCACACGCGCACTGAGATATGGTTTATGCAACAAAACTCTTTTAAATTTTACTTCTTTCTGAAATAAATAAAAATTCGCCGTTTTCTAATCTCTTGTTTAAAGAAAATTTACTGCCTGCGACTGAACCTGCATTCAGTTCTCTCTCCTGAACAGGTTTCTAAGATGGAGCATGTTTTACCCACATGGACTTCTTCATGGAGTTCAAGGAGCATTAAATTAATCCATACACGTGTAAGATTAGGGGCGAGGATCTCTTCACTTCATCACACTGAAATGTGAGCTTTTACTTACCAGTTCATGGACTTCACTAGTTTTTCGTGGTTCCATCGTGCAAAAATGCATTCTTAACATGCATAATAAAGGAGCAGGGGATACATTTTTGGACGATATTGTTCCTGCAACTTTTTAACATCCTTGCACTTTTTTCTTTTCTTTTCTTGTTATTCAGATAAGAAAAATATCATTCAAAAAATGAACTATAAAGGAGTAGGTTAAGCCGAAGAGTTGTAAGAAAGGTCTTCAATTGGACAAGCTTTAAAGGCTATAATTACACAGTATTTAAAGAGCTCCAAGTAAGAATCCAAAATGCTTGCATTTGTGGAAGTGAAAATAAAAGTGCTTGTAAATTGTCCTAAATACATTGATGGTTGGTAAATATATAGTAGTGATGTATTGTTTACATTTTTTTTTAATTAGCTACACGTATACTCCTTAAATAGGTCAATAATTTTTTTTTTCATATGCAGTAAAATAGAAAAAGTTAAGGAATATAAATATAATTAATCATTGTCAAACCGAGCATAATTCAACTGTTAAAGACATATTTCTTTTGACCAAAAGGTCGTGGGTTCAAATCCTTCCATCCCCACGTGTTGTTGAACTAAAAAAAAAATTTATCATTAAGATTGTAGGCAATATAGTGCATCTGTTGCATGTGTCAAGACATTTTCTTTTATTTAAAGAACACATTCAATTTGAAAATCGAATTTTTCTGGTTATCTGGTCATCGTATTTTTCCACAGTTCATAAAACTGATGTATAACATTATTTTGGTACAGGAAGGAGCTGTTGCGTTTAGCAGGCGGTAACTATAACAAAGGTTGAAATTCTTTTAAATATTTTCCTAAAGATAGGTTTCAAGCTGTATTTAATCACTTTATTTGATCGTATGTTATTTGTTTGCCAGAGAAGTACCTTCTAGTAGAGTGGAACGGAACGATCAGTGTTATTGCGCATAAAGATGCAACCGCTAATGATATCTTCCAATCATTTGTTCATGCACTTGTTATGGCCTATGTTCCTGATAAGGAGTCTAGGCATCTAGAAAGCATGTCATGGATGGAAAAACATTATGAAGGTTTTATACAAAAGGTAATTTGAAGCTCTTCCTGTTTCTGAAGTTAAATAAGTTGCCATCTTTTCTTTGGTGGGGTGGGGGTATAAAAGGAGAAACTTTTCATGAATTATATAAAAAAGATACAAAAGAACCATTTCAATTTTCAACAGGAGTTATTTACAGAAGGGCAATAGTAACTAATCTCCACTCTTCTTGCTATAATTCCTTTGGTTCCTTTCCAATCTCTCTCAAATAGGATACCTTTATTCCCACAACATTTGCTTTTCCCTTCAGTACAAGTGCTGTACACAATTAGCAGAGTACAAAGGGAAAACCTGTTTAAATTCCCATTTCATTGGGATATACCTGAAGTCTTTGGTTGAAGGGACAGTGAAAAAAGAGTAGAGCTTTTTAATCACTATTCACATATAGAGGACTCTATTCTGGTAAAAACCATGAAGCAAAAACTTCATCGAATGATACCTGCCGTACTTAGGCCACCCCCCAAACCAACCAAGAGAGAGAGAAAGAGAGAAAGAATATCTGGCAGTTCAGAATTCCAGATATATGGATGCATGAATTGCAAGGTAAGAAGATATTACTACGTCTAACATATGGGAAATATCATGCTTTTGAAGCTTGCTGTAATTGTCTATAAATTGGAATAGAGTTGTCGAACTCGCTAAGACATAAGAATAAAATCTCAGTCACATGAAGACGCTATTTTGATTATTTTATATTCAGTATATTTGTAATTGCCATTACATTTATGCCTTTCCATTACCGTGCAGCTGAAGTTATCAGGCTGGAAAACGGATCGTCTATTATCTCCTTCTGTTTGTTGGAGGGCAAACTGGGTCCCCTGTCCCATGGATGAGAAGATGGACTAAACTCAGTGGTCATTAACCAAAAAGAGCAGCACAACAAGTTAATGGTTAATTTGAACTGAATTAAACTGCTTCAAATTCAAGAACTCAGTGGCATATTGTTGACCTTAGTGATTGGTTCATCCATGCTTGGAATTTGGATACTGCAAATCTGCAAATAGATTCATTCTGGCCTTAGAAGTCTTTAACAAACCTTATGATCAGCAGTCATTTGATTATGGTGTTTGATATTGTGCAACTTTCTTTCCTTTCAAGTGGCTCTTTTGATTATACTTGGCAACAAATAGTTCAATTATATAGTCAAATATCAGAAAGATTTGGGTGATGAGTTCTCAATTCGAAATCAAGACTCGAGAGGGATCTCTTCTTTCACTTAAGTATAACCATCACAAATATCATAAATGGATCATTTGTGACTTTTTAAATCACTTATTTCATATGTACAATGGTATATATTCATGTTTTCTGGATAAATATTGCAATCGTATAGAATAATATTGTTCCTGCTAAGTCTAAGAAAGTTTTACTTAAAATGATTTACGTCAATAAAATAATACTCTTACTTTTCTATTTAAGGTATTCATCATTTCTAATCAATATGAGACTATGCAACTCTAATAAAGTCCATATCAATATTGTTATTACAATAGTCGTATGTTCATCCTTAATCTATTCATTTAAAAGTTTTCCATCTCGGCTATTCCCACAATTATGGTAGGAAAGGATATTTGGACAAAAATAATTTTAAGACTTAAGTTTTATTATACAACCAAATGTTAAATTTTAACTATAAAATCAAGGGGGACATTCTCGATCTCAAATACATCTTAAAAGTAAGAATACTTGGCTACTCATCAACGTGTAAGTACTTTTCTACACATCACTATTAAAAATTTGACAACTATTTATTTTTTAAAAAAAATTATCTTTTCCTGCATTTCTCTCTACTAGTTGTCAAAAACATAATGATGCTAAAGTTTATAGCTAAGTATTTTCCTTCTAAAGGGCACATTTGATAGTTTTTTCCAATTTAATATCAAGTCATTCATGATTAATAATATTTCTATCACCCTAGATGGGTACATTCTAAATGGAATATACCATATTTCCAAAATTTATGTTTGGATATTTTATATTTTAATAATCTTATTTTAGTCGATCCAACAATATCACCTAATTAAGATATTCATATTCTTAACGTACCTTAATTTTTTTTTGTTTTTGGAGTTAAATGTGGGATAAAGATTTGAACCTTCAACTTTTTAGTCGAAAATATATACTTGTACCAGTTAAGCTATGCGTTGAGTTGACATCTCTTCAAAAAGTTAGAAATTCAAAGGTATACTATCACCTAGCAATAATAAAAAATATTATTAAAATAAAAATTCAAATTAGGAGAATGCAGGAGGGGACAAAAGTTAATTCGATCCACAAAATTTGAAATTATTAAGGAAAAGAAAATTAAGAAAAAAAAAAAAAAAACCCTGAAATAGAAAAAAGCCAGAGAAAAAAGTGGTGTAAAAGAGGGAGAAGAAGAAGCATAAATGAAAAATTTTGAAGGGCATAGCAACATTTTCGCGGTTTTCCTTGGATACACAGCCATTCCCCCGAAATCCAACGGTCCAGATTCAGTCTTCTTCCTCGTTCGTCCCTCAACTTCCTCCATTGCCAACACCTCCATTTTCTCATCGCCTCTTAACTCAACATTCCCCTCTCCCCTTTCTCTCTATATTCTCTTCTTCTTCTTTCCATTTCTCTGGTTCTCTCTTTGATTTTCGCCTTTTTTCTTTGTTTCAAGCATTACTCTCTGAAACCATGTCTTCCGCCGAGAAGGAGAGAGAGACCCAGGTCTACATGGCCAAGCTCGCCGAGCAGGCCGAGCGCTATGACGGTACTCTTAACATTATGTCTCATCTCTGATTCTCTCTGTTTTTCCTTCCCTAGAGGCGTGGTTTGAAGAGGGTGTTGCTAATCATCTGTTAGATATAGAAAAATGAGAAACGTGGTTGGGTAATTGTTGATATTGTTTTCTAGGTTCTCTGTTTTTTGCAAGTTTTTTGAGATTTCGGCATTGCTAATCATCTGTTAGGTTCTCTGTGCTAATTCATGATTATCTCTTGCTCCACTTGTGTTTAAGAATTAAGAATAGTTACCAATTGCTGGATCTTACTGTGGCGTGCATGATTTCCTGTGTTAGATTCTCATTGATTTCTTGAGTAATTGGAGGGTATTTCCATATATGTGAATGTGAGGTGAAAAGTTTTCTTTACGGAGTTGATTGATCCAATGATGCAGAAATGGTTGAGTGTATGAAGAACATTGCAAAGCTCGACCTGGAACTAACTGTAGAGGAGAGGAACCTTCTTTCTGTGGGGTACAAGAATGTCATAGGTGCACGACGAGCCTCTTGGCGTATCATGTCTTCGATCGAGCAGAAAGAGGAGTCTAAGGGCAATGAGAACATTGTAAAACTGATAAAGGGTTACCGCCAGAAAGTAGAGGAGGAGCTTTCTAAGATTTGTGGTGATATTCTCTCCATCATAGACAAGCATCTAATCCCTCATTCCTCCTCTGCAGAAGCCACTGTTTTCTACTACAAGATGTGAGTTATGTTGTTCAGCCCAATTTCAATTTTGATGATGATTTTCACCATCTTTTTCATCATTGGATAAGTAATCTACAAGGAAAAATGAAAGGCTTGTTATGATTCTAATCTTAATGGTGCAGATTTAACACTGATGGATTTCTGTTTATCTGTGTTTCTTTTTATGGATGTGGGTGGCCTTTGATTCCACCCAATACACCAAGGGGAGACTTCATTACACACCCCAAAATTGGGGATATATATGTTCTATTCATTCTCAAAATCTATCAGATAGGCCATAGATAGGTTGATGGTGAATATTTCTTGATCTAGTTGTTTTCTTGTCCATCCCTTTTTAGATAGTGTATGTTATGTGTACACCTATGATGATAATGTGTTTTAGCATATATTAATATGCTGTAATCACCTGTCATGGGATGGATGATTTCAGGAAAGGCGACTACTATCGTTATCTTGCCGAGTTCAAGACAGATCAAGATAGAAAAGAGGCAGCTGATCAGTCGTTGAAGGGATATGAGGCATTTGTTTTCTTTATAACATTCAAGTTCACATTATAAATTTTTTTTCTTCCAAGACAACAGAGTCTACTAGTTTATATGATAAACATAGCCTTTGCAATTATTTGAGGAGCTCTATTTTGTCATATTTTTGTGATAGGCTGCTTCAGGAACTGCGAATACCGAACTCCCATCAACCCACCCCATCCGTCTTGGCCTTGCTCTAAATTTTTCTGTCTTCTACTATGAGATTATGAATTCTCCTGAGAGGTATTTGTAGCCTAGTTTTCAGTTATCATTTTAACATTGTAAGCTTGTACCGTTTGTATTGTAATGAGAATCTTATTTGCAGAGCATGCCATTTGGCTAAACAAGCTTTTGATGAGGCAATTGCGGAGTTGGATACCTTAAGTGAGGAATCATACAAGGACAGCACTCTGATCATGCAGCTGTTGAGAGACAACCTCACCCTCTGGACCTCAGATTTGCCTGAAGATGGAGGTATATGTCATAATTGATTCTAAAATAATGTCTTTTACTTTTAGTTCAACATTTATAGGATTAAGAAATCAAACCATCGACTTTTGCCATGAAAGTAAATGTCTTATCTACTAATCCTAAAATAATGTGTTATTACATGTCTCTTTACGTATAGTACAAGATCTACCATCAAAGTTTTGTTTGTTCTTGTATGAAACTTAAACTGTCTTTTGGAATTTCTATACTGGCTTTTATCTAATAGAATTTTGATTTTTGTTGTTGCACATTTACTGATTGCTGAATAACTTCATCAGGTGAAGAAAACTTCAAACCTGAGGATTCCAAACCTGCTGAACCTGAGGTGATTCAAAAAAGCTTATTTCTTTTCGATCTTGAATTCAGTTTTTAACTTTCTAATACTTATAATGACTTGAAATTTATTCTTTTTAGGCCCAGCAAGCCAAATGAGAGAGCCCCTCTGCAAGTCACCGAGAGATCGGACTTATTTCCTAAGAGAACTTAAAAATAGCTCAACAGTGTGGGATTGGACTGCACAAATCAATTTCTTGCGGCGTTTTAATCCATTTGGTCCAACCAAAGCTAGAAGGAAAGCTGGAGTTTTTAAGCCAAGCTTTTGTTTCAAGTCAAATTCATCCCTTTCCCCTCATTTCGTGTTACTGATTCGTAAAACTAAGTGGAGCATTGAATCATAACATATCTATTATTGTAATACACTTTATAATAGTATCGATTATATCCACAAACTTACATCATTTGTTCATTTCTTTAATATGATCTTTCACGTTACTCAAAATTAAGCCAACCTGTGCCGATAGCATAAAATTCCAAGGTATAATATGCTTATTGCTAAGTAACAAACAATTTGTAGTCAATTTGAAGATAGCTTAACTAATTATGATTAAGACATAACTCTCCGACCAAAAAATTGTGAATTTTTATCTCAAGTTGTTGAACTCAAAAAAGAAAAAAAAAACCTAACAATTTGTCACCTTAAACAAAACTTTTCAATTAGTTAAAATACATAATCTTACTTAAAATGTTAAAGGTTAAAAATTTTCTACGCCAAGATATTGTTAAACTCCAAAGAACAAAAAAAAGTAACAAACAAATTTGCTGAATATGTTAGCAGTCCATGTGTAACAAAAGAATTTTACCGTTTGCACCAAAACTATTCCTAGAGTTGATAACACTGGGCACTTTGTGGCGAGCTTCAGTTTTATTGTGTTAATAATCGAAAAAAAGTCTATAAAAAACTATTGTATGCATCTTACTCTTTAACTTGAACTTTTATCCGGGAAGGCACAAGCCAATTCAGAGAACTGAGAGCAGTAGTTGTCGTCAAAAGGTCAAAAACTGTTGATGGGGGGCATAGATATCATCAATTCAAGTTGGCCATATTATTCACCAAAATCAAAATTACTGAACTAAGTTTTGCTTCTCTAGTTCTCTTGGAAGACGTCAAACAAATATATTTGAATCTAAAATGGGGGAAAAAAGGCATGATCCTAACAATCATCCCGCCAAGATTGAAATTCGTAGACTCTAGTAATTTACAAATATAAGATAACATTTCTTTATGAAGACAAACTATGGAGGCTTGGCGTACCAATTAACGCAGCTCAGATTTTCCAAACTAGGAACATACGCCTGCAAAATATCAACTAAGTTTGGTCAACTTCAAAATCGCCATAAAGTACACCATTCTTAAGCTTTTAGTTAAGATGATGATCATGTTTATTTGGATTATTTTGATTGCATATATTGCTTTCAGCTGTAGAAGTTACCTATGCAACATAATTGGTGCCAAAGTCCAGATTGAAGAGCATATCCCTACGATTCTCTGTTCCCATTCGAATTTTGCAATTTTTGGTCAGGTAATCCACCCGATCATTACTATCATAATCCATCTGTCGTATACATCGCCTTCTAACCTTTTTCAGCATTTCTTTTGAAGGTGCAAATCCAGCAATTACCTTCCAAAACAGAACTTATGAAGAAATAAGCATCACCATGAAAAGAAAAAGAAACAAAAATCTACAAATATATACAAGATAATTAAAACAACAATGTTACCATATCATCAATCACAGAGAGAGCAGATTTGGGATCTCGGTTAATGAGATGAGCATCAACAAGCAATGAATAAGACGTTGCATTTGGTTTGACGCCCAAACCTACTAAGTGTTCAAAGACCCTTGAAGCTTCAAATGTCTGCCAAGTGACCATTAGTAAGTCAGCAAAATGTTCAGTGTACATGGTCTAAATATGTGTGATATGCATTTGAAACACTTCTGCTTATTGAGCCCCTGAAGCATGTGCATGTAGAGAATAAGTAATGCTTGACCATGCATTTAGTCCCTTTTGCACCATAAACACAGCAATGTAACCCATACACATTACTTGTTATCTTTTTTCAGCCACCAACCCTCAGTCCAGTTCATGGAACCTCAGCAGCTAATTGCATGTGTGTTTTCGTGTGTGGATAAGGGAGGGGTATAAAAGGCCAAAAGCTAACCTTCTTTAGCCTTCCAAATGCATACATGAGAGCGTTGTATGAATGGATATCAGGGGTCAAACCAAAACTGGAACCAATTGCCTCAAATGTTTGGTAAGCACGATCAAGGTCCCATATATTTGCACAGCCTAAAATTACACAATTCAATGCAGCAACAGACTTGTAAGGTGGATCTGCACGGCTTAAGTTTTCCAGTTGAAAATAAACCTAAGGAAGGAGAGAAAAAATTACCTTGGTAGCTTTGATGAACTAGAGGAAAGAAATAAAATTGCTCAGCTACTATGTACTTCTTAATTTAGTCATTGAATAACATCCTTCCAAGAAAGGAAGCATACCAGATATCTAGTCTATGAAATACATGAACTAAACTTTTTTCGTGCATATCTTGTGAGAGAGACAATTGCACCATACTTGCTTCAATTCACTTTTTATCATAGTTATAGTAGTTAGTATTCTTCTAGAGCCCCCACAATAAAATTTATTATCAATAAGAGCCCATATATGACTCTTAAAAATAAAGTTTTCAAAGGAGAAAAATATAATATTATTCTTTAACATGGAGTGAAATACAAGAAAATAATATCATACTACAATTTTTACTTACATTCAATTCTTAAAAGTGTATTAAACACCTAACTCCCAATGTTCATTGTTCAAGTTGGACTTCTTAAATCATACAAAACGAGTGTTGTTTGAACAGTAATTTTTATAATAAGATTAAATTTTATTAAATCACTTTATGTTCTGGTTATGTAGAAAAATTTTGCAGAAGGCATTGATCATTTCTTGTTATTTGAATATTGTGAATTCATTTCTAGAAAAGTTGAAAATGTATGCTACCATGTTATATTGTATACTACATTACTTCTAAATGGAAACATGGAAAGTGCAGATTTATAATTTTTACTAGTAAAAAGTTATACCGTGTCCAGGGTTTCGAAACCCTTCTTCGAGCATGCCACAACTAATGAATTTAAAGAGGTGAATGGAGAAAAAATTTCTTCACCAGCTCCATCATCGGAAGTCCTATAAGCCTCTTCAAACTCGTGTAGAGTAGTAAAGGCCCTCTGCAGATTCCCAAATGAGGCAAGAGCATAAATCTTTCCAAGGTAAGATTCAGGATTTGGAACCTTCTTTTGTCGCAAGGAGCGCTTTAGAATTGCCCAAGCTGCATCTAAAAGAGAAGAGCTGTAGGTTCTACCTGCAGTTCCAAGTGCTGATATAACTACTCCTTCATCTACTGAAAGATGAACTGGAGGCCTAGCATTTTCACCCCGAGCAATCCATCTGGCCATAAATTCTAGAGCATAGTAAGCTAGTTTACTATTATCCTCTTGCATTGCAACTTCAGCAATATAATTACACAAGTTCCATGTCGGGCAAAGAGCTTTATTCTGAACAGTTGTCTGTTACACCATCAGGAGAAGTAATGAAGCAATAAGCAAAAAAAAAAAATTTTAGCCATCAATTGAATTGATTTATTACCTTGCACCTATCAATTACAGACACCAGTGTGTCCAGCCTGCCTTTTTTAACACAGCTCCGCACACATTCAGTGAATACTTTCAGTGACAACATATACCCTGATTTCAAAGTCAAATCAATATACTTCAAGGCACCATCAATCTGATCTGTTGACAACAGCATTCCAATTACTAAGTCGTATGATTCATCATCAGGCATTGACTCTTCTCCTGTCTGTAACATACTGATAACAAGAAAGAAGTTAATAAGAACCACACTTTCATTGAGAACATATATTCACTTGAATTTGAAACTACTGTAACAAAAGTTCACTTGAATGTAAATTAGGCTAAAAGCTCCTTTTTTTCTAATGAGAAACCATGCGTTCATCGGGAAAAAAAAAATACATGGAGCAAAAAAATCCAACCCAAAAAGGAGCCAAACTAGAATAGAAAGGGGCTCAATTACTAAAGTCCAAAGAGGGACATGAAACCTTACAAGGGATCAAACCTCCTCCCAAGATCTCTCAACCCCTCTAACGACTCTTCTCATAGGCAGATGAAGAAGAAACTCCACCATATAACTACACCCTCTAGATTTGCAGACAACACCTAATGTCTCAAAAAAGCTCACTAAAGCCCATATGAGAAACTCTTCCAGATTTGCAGGAAGAACCATGTCTAAAAACTATTACCAGTCTAAATTACATCCGTAAGACATCAAACTTTCTATTTTCGCATGACTAACTTAAAGCGTAACTCAAGTTAAAAGGATCAACGCTAGCCCAGACAATATAAATTTTGTTAATTCCTAGGGGTTAATTCAGGGACGCACGGAACAAAAGCAGTTGACAGGTAAAAGACGACGTCACATCTGTTGAATACTGAAAGACGAATAAAATTCAAAAATCGAACCGTTCAATCAATTTTTCGGCAGCTTCAGTCTCCCTAGCCTGGTACATCGCCTTTAATACTAAATTAAATGATGCAGTGTTGGGCGAGATTGCATAGTCCTCCATTTGAGCCACTAGATCCAGAAGCTCCCCGGCCGTGGCATTAACCATCAAGTTAGCCCTCAAATAATTGTTATACAAGTTGACATCCGGCTTATTAGGCTTGCCATTCTTATCCAGCGACCGAATCCAAAACTCAAACAGCTGCTTCATATCTTCCCAGCGCTGGGAAGCCATCCAGTCAGCAAAAACATTTAACAAGCTCTGAACATCGAGCGTTTGAGACAATGCTTGAATACGAGAGCTGGGGGATTGGTTAAGGAAACCGAGGGGGATCAGAGACGGAGTCAAAGAAGAGTTAGGGATTGGATTGCGCCAGTTCTCATTGTAAAGAGGACTACCAGAGGCGGGATTCGGAGGAAGTGGAGTTGAAGGAATCTCTGCTGGTTCGTTCGCGAGCTGAGGTTCTTGAGACAGAAATGTGAAGGTGGTGATGGGCTTGAAGAAGCAGACATTGTTGAGGTATGAGGTTCTGATTAGAGTGTGAGTTCGAGAGAGAATCGCCATTTTGGACGCCATGGATGGAGCATCAAAGCTGGAGAAATGGCATTTGCAGTGACGCTGAAGAAGAAAGACCGTCAGTGAAATTTTGTTTAGGGTTTTGCCATTGGAGCCATAGGCCGAGAAGAAGCCATCCAGAGGCTGGGTTTAGAAGGGTAGTATGGTCAAATCAGAATCTAAATATCTAAATAATCCATGACAATTGCCCACGTGTCGTGCTCTGGTAAACGAAGTAAGGTTTTTCTTGCATATATAGCTTCAAAATAGAACTTCTTCTTCTAACAATTGTAAAAGTGACCTTTATTACATTATTCTATAAAATTTTGATTTATGATATATTTTAGGATAAAATACATTTTTGGTTACTAAGATTTGAATTTGATGTCTATTTGATTTCTAAGTTTCAAAATGAATATTTTAGTTTTCAAGGTTTGTAAAATGGTTTTGAATGGTCCCTTGACCATTAATTGACTAATGGAAAAATG